>JAQFXL010001094.1:0-13999 GCA_034693445.1 Edwardzetes edwardsi | reverse complement strand
AAACTTGCAAAATTGATGCTTTCTAGGTCTTCTGCTTCGATATGTGGGCGTGAGCCAAAAAGAAATATGAACTAGAATTTTGGTTTTATTCGTGAATATTAAGTAGGCTTTCCTTTCACATAATTTGTATGTTTCTTTGGATTTTCATTCTCCGAATAACCTTGATAAATAGTTATTGAACTTTTTTTGCCTGATTATCAGAATTGGATTTTGAAAATACATTTTTTGTTTGATTTGTTTATCATATGATTTATCACTAAATTCTCAGAGACTTTAAAATAAACAAAACAAAAAATTCTGATTACAGGACACTATTTCGATAAACATTTCAATTGAAACACACATTCTGTTACCAAATGGGTATTTTTCATAAGATTTCCCAAAATCAGCACAAATATTGAAGGCCTCGCATATTTTGCAGGACTATATTTAACCATTGATACAAGTCATAAGGTATTATTGTCAAATTTAGTGAATGACAAGTTCACTTTCTTTGATTGATTAATTGATTGATTTGCTAAAATTCGATCCAGAACTATTAAAATGTTAATTTATTTAAGTTTGGGGGTGACCAAGTTAGTTCAGTTTAAATTAAGTTCAAGTAAATCGAAAGAACCCAACTTCTGGTAGAATTATTATCGAGAATCCTATTATATTTAGATTTGTGTCCATGGTACTTTTATTAATTTTTTTATCCTATTAAAGGATGTGATAATGGATTTGGACACCTTTGTAATTATCAGGTATAATGTGAATTGAGTAAAGAGTTTTCGCAATAAATTATATGAATTGAGTAAAATGTCTAAAAAATATTTGTAAAATCATTTTCATTAAAGACATTACAAATGACACACAAAAAACAATTGATATAAAAGTCTAAAAGATTTCCGTATTTTTAATCTTTAATCACAATTAATGTTAAAATACTTTTGAAATCAATTTTCGAAAATGCTTTTCAAATCTCTGTTCAATAGATTTATTCATAATATCAATACTTGTATTTATTTCCTGTTGATTATGTACCTCACACTGACTCTTGTATGTTTTATCTTTGCAACTAATTTTCCTTGATATTGATTAAAATAAACTAACCCTGAAATTAACTTGGTTACAGTCAATGAATCGATCGTCATTTGGCACAACATTTGTAGACTTGAAGCATCTGTTGCACTCATCAATCGAAAAAATATCCCTGGTTATTGTGTTACAAAGCTGTGGTTGTCTGCTAGGATGTTGTTGTAAGATATAATTTATCATGTTTAAATTGGAAAATAATTACCTTGTTTTTTTCTATTAGTCGGCTTCGTATACAAATGGTTGAATCGTCAACTGACCATGTCAATTGTGTTGCTCATATTCTCCATTGTGGTTGTTTTTATCCCGTTCAGCACAGTGCTCTGGCAGTTATACCTGTGCTCATTTGTTTCTGGAATAGGTTATGGCGTTTACTTCAATAGCAATAATGTCTGGATAATAGAACTGTTTGGTGATAGTGCCGGACCTTTAATCCAGTTATCCGGCTTCATTTACGGCATTGGTACCATATTAGGCCCACTTCTATACCAGCCTTATGTGACGGGTGAAATTCAGGTGTATTCGGAAAACCAGTACTCAGCGCTCAGCATTGATGAGCTGTTCCTCATTAATGACAACCAAACGATAATGACTTACAATCAAACATATTATTTAACACTGAATTCAAACGAGTCATCAATTATGGGTAATAATGGTGCGGATGAAGGGCTCAGGCGTTTCAAACTGAAAATACCATTTCTTATTTGTGGAATCATTGTTATATTAGGTAAGAACTTGATAATAATCAATGACCAAGGAGTTTCATTGAAATATAGAATTCAAATTTACGATAACTGTTACCATCTTATTTTCAGGCGCAGCAATGCTCTTGGTTTTATACCTGTTTCGAAAGTACAAAATTAACTCGCTCGAAACTGAAAAGAGAGAGGCCAGTGATAACAAAATCACCGGGGACACATGCATTGGCAAACTTGTGATAATATTGTGCATGCTACTCTTTTCATTTCATAGCGCATCCGATGACAGCTATATTCAGTTTGTGGCCACATATTTACAATACATTCCATTAGGGCTGAGCGCCAGTATGTCAGCAGAGATTGTCTCATACATGGGACTGGTATTCACGCTGAGTCAGGCCATCAGTATGATCTTGTCCATCAAAATAAAGCCTCAATATATGCTGGGCTATCATTACGCCATACTTTTAGTCGGAATACTAACCATGTATTTCGGAAAAAACTCATTGACTCTGATTTGGGTCGGAATTCTAGTCATGAGCTTTGGAATCGGAGCCATCTTTCCCATTATATTCAGTTTTATGAATCATCAAGTTGAAGTGACGGATAGAATAGGAACGGTACTGAACTTTGCGTCAAGAATACCAGGACTATTCGTACCCTCAATCATCGGCACTTACATTGAGACAACACCTGATGTTTTACTATATGTTATGTTATTTGATTTAATCATTTGTTTATTACTCATTGTTTTGATTCAAATAATTGTAAGAAAAAATAAAAATGTTTAAAAATATAATTGAATTTTTTGAGTAATTATCGCAAAATTTACAGTAATTTACCGAAACTGAGAAAAGGTTTTCTTAAATAATATTATCATAAATGGTGACAATAAGTCAGTCTTAAATATTTACTTGCACATATGTATTATCTTTAGAAAGGATAATCTTATCCGAGCTCAAACTTAAGGCAGAGAATATCCAAAATTTTCAAACCACCTTGGTGAACAACGGTAAAAAAGGCAATAAGTGTTGGCAATTGAGAGTATCTATAAAATATGTAGTTTTATAATTCAATTGCAGTTCATTACTGAATGTATCCTTTTCTTCGGTGGGGCGTAAGAAAGGGATATTTTAATTAACAATGAAAACAAGCCCAGGTCATCTTAATAACAATTTTATTGGTATTAACATTAAAATTAATGACTCGAACATTTTTTACCAATTTTTTCAATAATTCACTTAAAAGTTACTACATTTTGTATTTTGGCCATAAAAAGGTCAATGACTTCAATGACTTCTTTGTGTAAAAATACTCTAATTATCGCTTTAGTGACCACTTATTGAACAAATAGCCTGAACTCGACGACAACTGTACCTCAGGTTTGATTTGAGCCACCAATATATACCACACAGATGTCCAAGAAAAGTCATTAGACAAGATAAAAGTAAATTAAAAGCTTCAAAATGACATTTCCGTTGTCGAACATTCAGTAAACAACGAAAAGGCATTTCACTCATTAGGACTAACATCGAGGCACTCATATGAAACACAAAAAGGTTTTATAATTTTCAGTTATGGACATTTATTTAATAAAACTTTCAGAAAATGTCACAAGATCATAATTCTAAATTTAGCGAATGACAGATAAACTTTCTTTGATTGATTGATTGATTCGCACATATTTGATCCTGAACTATTTAAACATAGCATTCAATTGAAATAAAATGTTAATTTATTTGAGAGCAGGGGTGGCCAAGGTAGTCCAGTACAATAAAATATAAAAGGTACAAAATTTCAGACGCAATACTGTTTACATAGAATTCTATCAAATCTGTTAAAATGTCCATGGTATTACTATGTTTTTTCAGTCTGTTCAAGGAGTAATTAGCCATTGGTAAAGCCACCTTGGTTCTTATCAGATATAATATAAATTCAGTTAAGAGTTTTCGCAATAAATTATATGAATTGGATTTAATGTCTGAAAAATATTTGTAAAATCACTTTCTTTAAGGCCTTTAAATGACTCACAAAAAACATTTGATATAAAAATCGAAAAGATTTCCGTATTTTTTAATCTTTAATCACAAGAAGTGCTAAAATAGTTTTCTAATAAATATTTTGAATAAATTGTCTGCAAAAATGTTTTTCAAAACTCTTTTCAATGCATTCATTCATAATATCAATACTTATATTTATTTCCTGATTATAATGTACCTGCAACTTACCCTTGTAAGTTATTTCCAATTGCAATTAGCAATATTAGTTTGTTTGAGATAATAAAATTAACTTGGTTACAGTCAATTAATCTGTCGTCTTATGGCACAACATTTGTGGACTTGAAGTACATTTTGCATTCGTCTATCGAAAGAATATCCCTGGTTATTCTGTTTCAAAGCTGTGGATTTTTATTAGGATGCTGCTGTAAGTAACAATTCACCATGTTTATAGTGAAAAATATTAACCTTGCTTTTTTCTATAAGTCGGCTTCATATACAAATGGTTGAATCGTCAACTGACCATGTCAGTTGTCTTATTCATTTTCTCCATAGTGGTTGTGCTGATACCATTCAGCGCCACGCTCTGGCAGTTATACCTGTGCTCATTCATTACTGGAATAGGTTATGGCGTTTACTTCAATAGCAATAATGTCTGGCTATTGGAACTATTCGGTGACAGTGCAGGACCAATTTTACAGTTATCCGGCTTCATTTACGGCATTGGAACCATATTAGGCCCACTTCTATACCAGCCCTACGTGACTGGAGAGATTCAAATGCACCCGGAGGATCAGTACTCAGCGCTCAACATTGATGACCTGTTCCTCTTTGAGGGCAATCAGACGGCAATGACTTACAATCAAACCTATTATTTAACACTGAATTCAAACGAGTCATTGATTGGCGATAACATCGGTGCGGATGAAGGGCTCAGGAGTTTTAAACTGAAAATACCGTTCCTTATCTGTGGAATCATTGTTATAATAGGTAAGAACTGAAAATAGTCCATGATCAAGGTGGTTTAATGAGTTGAAATATTAGCTCATCTTGAGAATGACGCAAAATTAGCTCTCAAATAAGTTTAGTCATGCTTGGTAATAAATCATTATCATATGATTCAATTATAATTTATTACTTTTCATTAACACCTTGATTATGAAAACAAATTTTGAATCATGCATAATTTAATTTTACAATAATTTAAACTTATTTATAGGCTCTTCAATACTCTTGGTTTTATATCTATTTCGAAAGTACAAAATTAACTCGCTTGAAATTGAAAAGGGAGAGGCCAGTGACAACAAAATCACCGGGGACTCATGCATTGGCAAACTGGTGTTAATATTGTGCATGCTGCTCTTCTCATTTCATAGCGCATCCGATGACAGCTATATTCAGTTTACGGCCACATATTTACAATACATTCCATTAGGGCTGAGCGCCAGTATGTCAGCAGAGATTGTCTCATACATGGGACTGGTATTCACGCTGAGTCAAGGAATCAGCATATTCATGTCCGTCAAGATAAAGCCTCAATATATGCTGGGCTATCATTACGCCATACTTTTAACCGGAATACTAATCATGTATTTCGGAAAAAACTCATTGACTCTGATTTGGGTCGGAATTCTAGTCATGAGTTTCGGAATTGGAGCTGTTTTTCCCCTGATATTCAGTTTTATGAGTCAACAAATTGAAGTGACGGACAGAATAGGAACGATACTGAACTTTGCATCAAAAATACCCGGTCTATTCGTACCCTCAATCATCGGCACTTACATTGAGACCACACCCGATGTCTTACTATATGTTATGTTATTTGATTTAATCATTTGTTTATTACTTATTGTTTTGATTCTAATTATTGTAAGAAAACATAAAAATGTTTGAAAATATATTTAAATTTTTTAGTAATTTTTGCGAAATTTCCACTAATTTTCTGAAACCGAGAGATATTTTTATGAAATTGTTTTTCTCAATATTTTATCCTTAATAACAACAATAAGTTAGTCTCAAATTGATAATCACCCAGTTAATTAACTACTCACATGCATTTTATTGAACATGATCATTTTTCATATGTAAACATAAGTTTTCATTATTTAAAATTCATTTCTATAGGTTTATAGGTCTAAAACTTGTATTTATAATGGCCAGGTCTAAACATGCGTTCACCAAGGTCGAAAGCAAAGTTTAATAGTGAAATGAGGCTCATATTTGAAATGTAATATTTATTTGTAATACAACTATAAGTAAAAATCGAGTCTTTAAGCCGACGACTATTTTTAATAATTCCTATTAATTACAGAAATTTTTATGAGGAAAAAGTCACAAACAGTTGACAATTGGCTGTATCTCTAAAATGTGTGGTTTTTATAATGCAATTGCATTTCATTATTGAATGTATTTCAGACTATATCTCATATAAACCCTCATTTGAGACATAAATTGCCTCAAAATTGTCTTTACTTCTATAGTTGTATTAAATCTCTGTACGAGTTATCAGTTTATCATTAATTAAACTTTTGTTAAACATTTATATGATTTGAAAAAGTATTAAACCGGAACAAATCAATTCATATCTTTTCAACCTGGTGATTTTGTCAAACAAGAAGATTTATCACCAAGCTTAAGGTAAGAATTACTTAGTTAACTTGAGTTTGTTCAATTTTGCCTTGCTTAAAATTGTTTGCTATCAAATCAATAAATTTAATTTATAGCTAATGATTGAAATTCATTACTAAATATTTCATTTGAATTTCATATAAAATATGCAAGATAACATAGCAATTAATTAGAATACACTTAAAAATTGATCAATTTTTCAAACTGTTCATGCACATTTGCGCAGTTTAATAGAATGCAAGTTTCTAATTTTGAAAAGTGTACCATTTTTAGCTTGCAAATAAAACTCAATGAATTAACCATAATGGAAGGAGGGTCAAATGAATTGAAGCAAGTACACAAATCAATGGGCAGACCCAAGAAGAACTTAGAGGCAGAGGAAAGGGCTAAACGAGAGATCGCTAACTCTAACGAAAGGCGAAGAATGCAAAGCATTAACAATGGGTTCAGTTGTTTGCGACAAATACTCAGACAACACAACAATATTGACAAACACTCAAAAGCGGCTGTTCTTCACCAGAGCGCCCGTTATATCAAAAAACTGGAGCAGGATATCAATCACTTCACAGAACAGAATCAAATGCTTAAAAACTTCATCGATAACTACCGTAAACAGAGAGATAATCAGCAGAAAAATGTTAGAGAGGAAAGTATGGAGGAACGGGTTGATGGGGAAGGAGGCGATATTGAAGAGATCTCGGCATACGTACCGCCAAACAAAAGTAATTAATTTTATTTTTGTTCGTTGATTAACAAATTGCAAGTTTATTAATTGAAAAACATGGTATACATGCTATGAATGGCTAATAGGTGTATGTGCTTAGGCAACAAAATTTCCCAGGCCCACTGTCCCTTTTCCGTCAGCTAACCATAATTAGTTCTGAGCCAAAATGATGACAAATTGCATTCTAAGTGATCGCTTGAATTGAAATTTCCTTTTTTCATAAATTCATAGATTAATTAATTATCTAATTGTTTGAAAAATATTCTAATCTTTCTCTTAATCTATGATTTTTATGAGAATTTCACTCATTTTTTTCATTAGGAAATAACTGACCTTTCTCATTTTTAATGATTGAGTAGCAAATTGCAATCTGGGTGACCGACAGTGATTGCAAAAAATAACATACAATTTTTCAATCAACATGCTAAATTTTCTTTATCCACAGTTTAGCATCTGATCGAGGAAATAAAAAAAATCGATGAGATTTATTGATATCAGTTTAGAAATAATATTCTTGCAAAAGACTAATGCAACTAACTTTCAAAAATTTGAACGATGACCAAGTATAGAAACAGGGGTAAACTCTCCTTTTTCCCAAGTATAAATTATCTTATCACGAATACCACATAATTAGGAATTAATACCTACCGAAGCTCAGTATTGGCCCTGGAACAGTTTGTAAATATCAAGGAAAACGAATAACAAAATTCACTTAAACTTGAATTAAAACACACTTTAATTGACTTCGTTTTGATATTTAGGTTAATATAAAGGGCTATCAATTGAACAGAATATTAGCGCAGGTTTTGAAATATTAAAAATTGTTTGAACCAAAAAAAATGAAAATTATTTTGGTTTTTCTTCAAATTACTGGTTCGGTAAACACTAATTAGACAAGAGCGCAGGCAATGCGACTCTTTACTCATTTTGAGGAACTCCTCGTCTTTGTTGACGAATGACTTTTCATAAAACTTGTTCTTTAAGTACACATTAAAAAAGTTTTTGTCTTTTCTTCACTATCTGTGCGTTCATTATCTCCTAATCGACTGAATTATAGGCATTCCTCTAACTTTCACTAACATTCTCTCTCTCTCTCTCTCTCTCTCTCTCTCTCTCTCTCTCTCTCTCTCTCACTCTCTCTCTCTCTCTCTCTCTCTCTCTCTCATCGAAAGTAAAACAATTTAAACGAGACTTTGTTTATGAGAATTGCATTCAATTATTATTAAATGTATTTTGTTTTGACAGAAGACCTGTTATTAAAAACAGATTTCCAATTATAGCTAACAAGAGTAGGACCTCAAATCTCTCACAATTTATACCTTTCCTCTCGACAAACAACAGAACAGTTAACTATAGCTATACATCCAATTAATAGCTGCTATAATGGTTAAGAAAATTATACCTTTCATGTAACGGAAATGGCCACCCAGAATCAAATATTTTTGCCCAGAAAGTTTTCAGTAAAACTTATCTTTGTAAATTTTGAACAAGAACAATTTTTAAATAAATATTTTTCTTCCCTGATCAATTTAGAAGCGAGAACTTCCGAAGATGTTTCGGTCAATCCATCGACAGGTGATAGCCATGGCTCTGGTAATCATAGTTTGAATGATAGATCAGTTCTTCAGAGCCCTCAAGAATTAACACAACTTCTAGAAAAAGAAGTCAATCAATTAAAGTCGTTATTAGAGAGGGAACGACAGATGAGGACTGGACTCGAAATTGGACAACAAAACATCGGGTTTAGATTTGAAGCAAACAGTTTCACCCCAATAATGCGGTTTCCCATAAACGGCTTCCTAAACAATCAAATACCGAATACTTCATCATTACCGACGCCACTGACCGCTGGCTATCATATGAATTGTGAGGACAGACCACTCAATTTGAAAACTAATAAACACTCATTCAATGGCTTTCCAATGAGTGCAATACAAGACTATAAATATCGTTTTGTTCACCCATACAAAACATCCCTTAACTTCAGTCCTAAGTGTAACTCACGTTTGATCTCATCTACCAATGTATACCGACCTGATGTCGAGCTCAATAGGCAAGGTAAAACTCAATTTATTACGAGCAATTAGTTGGATTCTAAGCTTGCTCATTCTCGGTTCAAATTTATTAGAAAATCAGACTCAAGTGAATACTGAAAACTATAAAAATACTCATCAGAACCCACTTTCACTTCAGTTAATGCCTGTTCCCATTGAACAGAATCAGGCACTTCCTCTACCATTGATCAAAAAGCCTAAGGAGTTGAGGCATTCCATGTCTTCCACAACTTTTGACGGACATGACCTGAGCATCGATACGACTCCACCAATATCTCCATCAATGAGTGGATTAAACCCTGGATTCAAAGAAAACCTCGATATCATTCTGAAAGCTATTCAACACATAGAAGGGAAGGAAGTCATGAAAAGTGGCGATCCTTCCACTTATGTCAAACAATTGGCTGAAAAGTTCAACATAAAGTCGGTATCAGTTCTGAAACATATTTTATCAGAAGATTACCGAAACAACAATAAGTCCAAACCTACTGTACATTCTGTCGACTCTTTACTTTGAAATCATTTTTCATTCTGAGCGGAGAACAGCATTCATTTTATAGGACTTTTTATTTTTATAGGTTTTTATTGTTTAATTCACAAATATATTACAATTTTTTCCTCAAAACTCAGGCTTTCAGACATTTTTCTTAATAAATGCGTTTTTCATATCATAGATGAGATTATTTATAAATTAAAAATATGAAAATAATTTTCACCCATTATATCAAATTTCTTACTCATATTAATTCTCAAATATAATGGAATTTAAGAGAAATGACAGCTCTTATAGGGCTTACAATCTTATGGTCAGAATAAACACATTCAAGTCATTTAAATGTTTGTTTTATTGCAAACTTAATGTTAATTCTATTAATATAATGGCCTCTCTTTATGAGCAAAACCCACTCCTTATGCATATAAATGTCCGTATTTTCAATTGTTTCGGAATATAATTATAGGGAGACTATAATAACCGCTATAGAAATAAAATTTAGATAATGAATGACAATAAAGAGATAAACAATTTTCATATGAGAAACACTATTTTAGTTGAGATTTTTCAGTGAAAATATTTTCATTTTTATATCGAATAGATATTGAATTATCAGAATTTAAGCAAGGTTATGCAACATATAATTGACCAGCTCATATTTAACCACTGATCAAATCGATTAGATTGTGTAATATTTCCTGTCTTGTTATTGTTTGGGTAGATATGTCTCTTTCGAGTACTTCCCCACAAAACTTCTCACACATAGAAAGTGATGAGAATGTGTTTTATCAGGGTAATTCATCAGTCTTTATTCTGATAAAAGTCCAATTTTAAAGAAAGCTAAGTTTCCAAATGCGATAAGTATTTCATTAAATTCATGTTTACTTTTGTTAAAATACGTGTTTTTTTAATTTCATTCAATTTTATTGCATTTTTGTTAAAATTAGTTTATTTTTTGAAGTTTTTGTTTTTATTTTTAAATAAAATTCTATTTTAATCAATAGTTTCGCACTTTTTTTCATTGAAAATCACATTTCAAACAAAACAATTTTACTATGGTATGTATGTAAAATGTACTTGATAATCTAAATATATCTACTGATACATGACCAGAATAACCATGTTTAATTTTAATTTGAATATGGATTTCAGTTATGACTCATTTATGACACAAAGACTAATAAAATAAAACTGGCGATAAAGTTTGTCCAGGTTGTAAATCATAAATTATGCTAATTTAGTAGCGAAACCATTGTTGAGATATCGATAAACATTTTTAAAGCGAAAAACTTTTATTTAGAAACATTCAGAGGAAACATAAATCAAATAAATGTCATTTCATTTCATTTATGTATGTGATATGCTAGATCATTATTAAATTGCAATAAACTTGTGTTTACAATTTAACCATCGTAAATCATTTTAGTTTTAGTGCGCAATTATTTATACAAATGTCTTGATTTTGATGACAAACCCATTATATTTTGGTAAAGATATGCAAAATTATCTAAAAAACAAATCTATTCATTTGATCTTGAAACTTTTTAAATCAAATCACTGACTGTATCCAAATAGATATTTCAGTGAAGCGCAGAGATGTCCAAGGAGGTGTGGTGAATAATTTCTCTTATACCTTGGCCATCGCTAAATCACAAAGATTCGAAGTAAAATGAAACGTTTTAAAGATTTAACAACCTTGGTGATATTTTTAATTTAAAATTGATTTTAATTTATCTGATAAGATCTTGTTAAAATTACGTTTTATCGAATTTTATGGAAATCGTTCAATTGAATCAAGGTGCAATTAAATATTTTTCCAAAATGAACAGGAATTCATAAATTTGATGGAATTAAATGCATTCAAAACATTGATTCAAAAATTGTTTGAAATAATTGATTAGATTTTAATTGTTTTTTCATAACATAAGTGTCGCCTAATTGGAGGCCAAATACAGTTGACTCTCAACACAACCTAAAAGACAGGCGCCGCGAAAGTTGACAAAACAGAGGCATTAAAACTGTTTTAAACTTACCTTTGATGTCAAGTTATGATGGATTGGATTAAGATTTTGTGAAAAATTGTTTTTTTAACTTTCATTGTTTCAGATTTTGTGGTATTTTATGCGAAATCTATTTAATAATTAGTCAACGATTAGAATATATCGTAATTAAAATGAGTAATATTTAATTGAAACTAGGTTTAATAATGATAAAAAATGATTGAATATACAAGTAGTTTAAAGTGTAAAGGTTATCCTATTGAGACAATAGCATTGGCCAAGATGATTTTAATTAGCAATTCATTTATATTTGCTTTGCAATCATGACCTTGCTGAACATTAAATTCATGAAGTTTGACGTAAATTGGTTTAACTTTTGCGTATATCGATCTGAATATTGTGATGTCTTAATGTGCAAAGGTATTGATTAATTGAATTAACAAAGACTAGAATAAAGTTCAGTTTTAATTTTTCAATTGAATAGATTTTATGCAAATAAGATATAATAACTTCAATAACAGTAACAGTGTTTATGACGTATTGCAGTGAAAATGCAACGTTTGCTCAAAAAAATCAAAATTTATTCTCGTTTAGTTCAAAATGATTTGGATTTAAACAAAAACTTACCAGATCATTTGTCAATCAAAGATATTGATGAAAGTCTGTATGACTTTGGGTTTATTTACAAACATTGTGTCGATAGTAATGACGAAAATAATGCAAAACTTCTCAGACGTAGAAAATTGAGGACTATTTGTGTTTTGGCGATACTTTTGCTAAATTTACTGAGAAGTTCGTTGTATATATCGACTACTTTCACAAGTGGTCAAATACCCCGGTACTACTTTGACTTCACTAAGAACTTGGGAGGACTGATCACATATTGGCATTTGACTATATGGTTCACCTGTGCATTGACATCAGGAATGTGTTATAACTATAGTAGGGCTGACACTAATCGCATGATTTGGTTGAATATTATTCGTGTTCTCAAAGGTATTTCACCCATCAATCAGTTGGAGATTAATAATCAAAAACAACTCAAACTCTTCATTGAAATTTCTCGAAATGTCCACCAATTGATTCATTTAGGTTTTCATTTAGTTGAATATTGTTTTCTAATGTGGGGTTTTTTAATCCTTATATTAAACTATGATTTGGAAAATTTACTCAAATATGGTTTGATATCATTGCTCTTATTTTACTCATTCGTACATTTTGGTGGTTCTGTCACCTATTATGGGGTCAAATATTTTATGATTGTTGTTATTTATTGTATTATTTCTATGAAGTCACTCAATGAACAAACTTTAAATCTGACAAAAGGTCGCCGGGTTTCTCCTAAACTCATCCATCAAATTTTGAAAAATTATCACAAGAATCTAACTATGATTTGTAATTTTAATAAGTTTTGGAGTAAAGTCTACACGAATATAATTTACGGATTTATTCCGTTTAACCTGATTTTGTTGCAACAAATACTCTTTGAAAGACTTAATCTTATTTTATTTGTGGCCCTGTTTTTCACCTTTACTTTCGCCACTATTTTCATGTTTTCCCTCAATTTGATGGCAGCCCTAATATTCAAAGAAGGGATGCGAACCAATAAAATTGTATTCAAATTATTGGATTCAATGAAACATAATTTGAACCCAAAATTGAAACTCAAAGTAATGACAAACTATTTGATAGACTTTTGACTAATTTCTGTGATTTTTATGACAGTTATTATCACTTCAGGAGAGGGTTAGTAATAAACGCCGTTTAATAGGCTTTTCTGTTGGGAACCACTTTACTATGACTCCAAAAAGTTCATTCAAGGTAAGTTACAACCTGCAAACTTATAAAAAATTTAAAACTAATGAAAACTTTTCACCTAGATCTTTTTGCTCTGCTGTAGATATTTCATACTCACGCATAAACTTTCGAATAAATTTACTAGATAATTAACATTATCACTGAGTGTAAAAATAGATTCTTACACAAACAAACTAATTATAATAAAAAACAATTATTGATTTTGCAATTAAATAAATTTTGGAAGTTCATGGTCAAAATATATTTGAAATCTAATTTTAATATCAGAGCAGTTCTATTATGCGATCTATACTTGCAAATAATCTAGACCAGGGTTTCTCAAAATGGCTTTTATACTGAAAAAGGGAGCAAGTTCAACTTGAAAAAATTTGAAAATTATATATATTACTGATATATTATATGAAACTATTTATACAATAAATACTTTGAAAGTGGAGTGTTCCACATCTGTGTGTGTATTACACAATCTAGCTAATTAACATAAATAATTGATTTTTTTAATTAAATAAATTT
>JAQFXL010001093.1:0-14000 GCA_034693445.1 Edwardzetes edwardsi | reverse complement strand
CATTTTTATCCATTAATTTTGATAAAAATCTCTCGATTTATGTCAAATTCATTTCAAGCATTTGATAATTAATCAATTATTTGACAAAACGATGGTTTTGTTCGGTTTCGAAGTTTTAGTTATCATCTTCTGGGTAATGGACTAATTAAACCACTGTTATTAAGTTGATTTCATGTTGACCTTTGATCTTGGTATTTTATCTCACTTTTCGTCCTTGCATTCGATAGAGTTATTCGCTTTTGGACTTTGGATCAAATTGAATACAAGTGTATTACTATTGAATTAATTCCCAAATCAATAGTAATATCAAACATAACATTACAGTCATATCTCAAATCAAAGGCAAAAACATTTTAGACGTATTTTAATGATTTTATTAATTTGTTTGACTTTAACATCGAATTAATGGAAAATTGATTTTTTGTGACTTGATTTTCACTTTTCAGTAGTCAATAGTATCTTATCCTCTATTATATACAAAAACATAAATAATTTATTTTTCGGCTCTTTTTATCGTTTTCACTGTTAGTCTAAAAAGTCATCAATTTTTTGCTTTCATATAATTACTGAAAATATATTTTTAAACAAAAAATTAATAGAAAATCAATTGAAAAATCCTATTAAAAGTAATTCTATATAACATATATAACCAATAATTTTGATAAAAGTCTTTTCAAACAGTATTTTCACTGAAAAAAGTAAAACAAATCAAATAATAATCTCAAATAACAGTAATAATTGATTAATAATTATAATAAAAACTTAATTAAAAATTGAGCTCATTTTGTGGTATTCTGAGTGTGAGAGACATAACATATGACTTAATAGTTTGCCTTTACTTTCAGTAATGCAATCGAAACAGAAAATTGTCGTAAATTTGTATCAAAAGACGAAATCATTGAAAATAAATATATATAAAAACCGTTTAAATTATCTGCGAATGAAAATCAAGTCAATCAAAGGGTTGGCTCTTTTGAAAAAACGTGTCCTCTGTTTGTAACTTCAAGTGATAACAAGTGAGGGTTTGTTTTATATGTAGTTTTTAAAAATTACAAATATTTGCCAAAATATGCGATAAGAGTCACAAAAAGATATTCAAAATATTTTTTCACAAAATAGTTTTGGTTTTCTCTATCTTTTGAGGCATTGTTTTGTTTAAACCTTTTTGTCAAAAATATTTCCGATTCTATGATTAGTTAATAATATTTGACTTCAGATGAGTATATTTGAGACAATGAGTGGCACATAAACTGATTCAATGAATGCTTTTCTGGTCTGCTTTTCGACAAACAAACGAATATTAATTTTTAGAGTTTATATTCAATAGTTTAGTAGTAATGGAAGCATACGATGAGTGTATGTTTGTGTCAAATAACTGAGTTCTCTATAAATAAGCAACAATTCAGTGGCAGATATCCATCGATTGTGGCGAATAGGCTTCGTTTTTAATGCTGAGCGAAGCCGCCGACAGTATCGGGTCGTGTCCTAATTCACTAAAGTGAAAGTAGTGTTGAGCGGGACTGGCGGACGGCAACGACGAACCCAAGCCTGAGCTCGCCTGACTCGGAGACATTGGTGAGGCCGGTGTCGCGAATTCCTGTTTTATGATTCGCTGCAGACTTTGTGTTGCGGCCAATGTGTCCGCTTCTGTCAAACCCAAAGAGTTAGGGATTTGAATATATGGATCATTTTTAGACATCTTTTCCAAAGAGTTATCCATTTCCACATTATTCGAGTGAATGTTTGAACTCGTATTGACCTGTCATCACATAAAACGCACAGTCAGTCATATCTTAACAGTTTAGTAGCAAAGGTTATAATGAGATAATACTATCGAAACTAAGATCTAATCAGTGATGGCATTAAAGTTCTTCCATTAATTAAAAAGACAAACCATTTGATTCCATGAACTCTGGTTTTGTTGCTGCTGTTGGTGTTGTTGTTGTTGAAGGCTCTGCTGTTGTGAGCTGTTCCTCATCTGGAGCTGCATCTCTTGCATCTGTAACTGCAAAGACCTGTAGTTATTCTCCATTTCCTTATATTTCCTCTCCTGATCCGATAGTCTCATGTTTTCCCTCTTTAAAAGCCTCACGTAATCGACGGACGCCTTAAGAATAGTTCCTTTATTTTGTTTCATGTCTTTGACCAGATCGAAGTGTTTGGTTTCATCGCCTCGAGGCAGAAGAGTTCCCAACTCTTTGATTCTGTCATTAATGTTATATCTGCGGCGCCTTTCAATCTGATTGTGATTGTCTTTCTTCTGTCTGTCCTTCTGCCAGGCCTTCATCTCTTGTTCAGTCAATTGAGGACAAGACGATGAGATGTTGGGTGAGTCATGTGTAGGAGTGGTTGGCGGCTCTTCCAGAAAGTAATTCATATCTGCTGGAAGTGTGGCCGCAATGGCACCGACCAGGTCTTCTTCGCCGACAATTTGGCTGACATTAGAATTGTCAAAACCGCCCAAAACATCGAAAACGTCGTCCAATTCGGATGTGGAACAGGCAGAACTTGGCGGCGCCGATAACGGACTGTCGGGACTCAGTGCGAACGGAGACTGAGGACCGTTCGGACCTAAAGCTGTTGTTGACAGCGATTGACCAGTGTTTTGATGAACCTGTTCTTGATTTAGGTGACAACTGGGTGACAGTTGTGTCGGCACATTGGGCACAGAATGAGAGTGCAACGGATGGGGTGAATGCGAGTGAGGACTGACCGACTGTTTCTGCTGTGTTTGCAACATATGATAGTTAGTCGGGTTCTCTAATGTTTGTCTCATCTGTTGGTTGTGTTGTACTTTTTGAAGCAATTGATGCGAACTCATGAGTGACGGGAACTGTTGCAGATTTAATGACTGGACAGATGTGTGCTGTGGCTGAAGGGCCTGACGTTGCGATGCCTGAAGTGATTGACTCAAATGGGGCTCAAATGGCTGAGACTGTTTCTCCCGGAGTTCCTGTTGAAGGAGCTGTTGTTTCATCAGCTGTTGCTTCAGATTCGTCCGACTCATCGCTGAAGTAATAATTCGATCCGTAATTATGAGACAATCTGTTGAACCATAAATCAAAACATTAATACAATTTTCACTCATTTATTACTCAATTCAAGTTTTGACAGTAATTAGGATTCAAATAGTCTTTCACTCGAATTACTGAACACTGACTGCAAAGTCAATAAACTTATATTTTATGCAAATTTTTGTTTCTCTTTCACTGAAATCCTTTGACTTTCATTGACTCCAAACAAAGGAATAATGAAAAAGATTTCTTGGATTCAAATGTGAAATAATTTCGTCCTTAAACTTAAATAATAATGAAATTAAAGTTTAAATTTAAACACAAAGAGAATGCTTTTATAATTAACCAGTTTTTACATTAAGGGGTATTTTCCCCTTTAATTATGTGTTTTCTCTTCTATTCAAACTTGTTTACAGTTCAAGGATTTTAAATTCAATAAACATTTAATTTCATTAGATTTGGAAAAACTCATATATCTCTCAAAAACTTTATATCTTTATAAGAGTGTAAACAAAATAATACTTTAATTTAATATTAAATAATTCAATTCAATAACTAAAGTGTCATTTAATCCCTCGATTGAACTCAAAAAACCAGTTAATAGTAGTTTTATAAATGAAAACATTTTTAGCATTTTTATTATCGACCGAAACATTCGTAAAATACTTACGTTTTAAAGGAAATTAGTTTTTATCAAAAATTTGAGAAACTATTAATGGATTTATAATTAATGAAAATCCATTTGAATTAATCCATTGCTTCCATAAATCAAATGTTTATAAATAGTTTATAATCTTTGTTTGAAATCTCGACTTTTAATTTCAAATTATTACTGATATTTAGTCGTATTTCGTATTTAAAGATCAAATGATTTTTGTTTTCTCTGTTTTTTTAATTCAATTGATTTGCGTTATAATTGTTGGCAAAAACATTACGTTTTGAGTGTCCCTGAAATACATGAAAAAAGAGATTCAAAAATAAATATATATTTTGAAGATTAAAACAAAAGAAATCAAAGAGAAATGCATTGAATTCATAATTAAAAGTCAGAACAAATTGCAGACAATATTTAATCAAACATTTAATAAGCAATTGATTTAAATTTTAGTGTCTGTTATCAGAAATGAATGTTTTGCGCAAAATATGTTTGCAATGAAATGGGACTCACTTTTAATGTTCAGACAAATGGTTACATATATTTGACACTAAAATATCACTTTTGAATGAATTGAAACAAAAGAAAACATTGAAATTATTATTAATTATGATTTAAAAGGCAAACAAATGTCTTCTTTGTGTTTGACTCTCACTTAGTGTCGATAATATTGAGTAAAACTCTGTTTATTTACAGCGTTTTTGAATTCAATTTCAGGCCAAATGTTGAGCACTTTTTTTCACTCATTTTAATCGCGTTTATTAGCACTTATTCGACAATATATTAACCAATGTATTAACCAGTGGTTGGTTTTGATGAATACCTTTACGCTGTAATTGATCGCAATGTGCGCTCACATACAACACATACAACAAACACAACACACGACTAACTATTGAAAACTATTAGACTTTTGTTATATTAATTGAGTTCTCTCTTCGGTTCTGTTGGACGACAACTGATAGCTCTATAGTCCTCTCTATAGTAACACAACATTTATTGCTATAACTTCTCTATTTCTATATAATTATATAGTAATTTACTCACAATATTATTAACGCTTTTAACGCATTTCACTCCCAAATCAATTAAATAACAAAATAGTTGTCGTCATAAATATGTACGCATTCTCTCTGCCCAGAGTTACGCACAGCCATAAAGCGCGTGCTTTACCACAGATCAAATCCACCACTTTTACCACAGTTGAGTCTTCATTGCTCGATATCTATCCCCCGACTATTGCCTAACCCCCGACTCCTTTCGGTTGTAACGTTGTTATAATTGAAACCTTCGACTTTCGATCACTCCATCTCTGAAGGCTTTCCAATATTTGGAATTTTTTCAATCAAAGCGCTAACTTTTGAAACTCTTTAGAAGTTTTGCAACATTTTTGTCATTTTTTCAATTTTTTGTCTTACAGTCGATGGAAATCAATTCGACGGTTATTTTAGTCAATTCCTCAAAATTGTCCGAATATTTGGAGTCGAAACCGAATATCAGTCAAAGTGTTGGCGCCAACTGTACTGTCGTTATGTTCTACTATAAGTGGTGTCCATTTAGTGCCAAATATGCCAAACATTACAACGCTTTGGCGAGAATTTACCCCCAGTTTAATGTGTTGGCAATCGATGGCTACGGACTCAATAGGTTTTATATCAAACTAATAATTCTTCACAAAATGACTGAATACTAATCGAAACAATACTTCTATAGTCTTAATATGAGGTATGGCTTAGTAGGAGTTCCGACCATTTTATTCTTTCACAACGGAAAGATTGCCGGAAAATTAAACGACACGAACCCGACTATCGATGGATTTGTTGCTTATATTCAACAACTGACGGGTTTATCCCCTGTGATGCCGACCAATCTAACTGATGACGACCTATTGGGTCCCCTTTCGAGTACACCCGAACATCGTTTTGATTACCTGTTAGTCATGGCCTGGATTTTTGCTATCATTTGTTTCGGGTATTTATTCGGAAAATCCAATTTGTTTAAGACTACAATCGAAACGGTAAGAAATAACTGGAGGGAAGCGGAGGCACAGCACCAACACATCGATTAGTGATCGACCAAATAGTTTGTATTTATATCTGTTTTATATGTCAATAGATTTCAATTTCTAATTGCAATCATTTTTCGCGGAAAAATATTTTTTAGATTCAATTCAATACCAATTAAAGTGAAATAAAATGTAAATTATTTGAGAAAATATTCGATTAAAATATAGTTTAAAGAACTTCGAAATCTTTCCGAAAATAATCTGATAAAAGTATACTTCGTTTGAGCGCTCACTCAAGTCGTGTTCACTTTGATATCAGAGACGATCAGTTGGCAGACGTCTATAAAAACATTGTATTCAACTTTCACCTGAAATTAATTAACCCTTTGATTTAAAAACGAGTTTTATTTTTATCCGAATTTTTTCATTCGAAAGAGTTTTCATTCAAAGCTTGAATTACTTTCTCTTATTTTTAGTAGAATTTGAATCTAGATCAAACTGAAAAATTAGGCCTCATTATCATTGCACAGATAATCTCTCCGCCTTTGCTCGTCTCTGCTTTTTCTTATCATTTTTTAAGAGTTATTTTTAGAATTTCTAATCAAAAGTTTTGATACTTTGCTTCTCAAAGGAATTGCTTTTTTGTACGAAAGATATTGTATTCAAATGTTAATCAAAAGAACTAATAATTTATTTGAATTGAAGCCAAAAAATTCTTTACCAAAGTTTCAATAATTCAATGAATGGGAAAATCAATGAAAGACTGCTTTAATTACAATAAATTATCGAACAATTAAATACTGATTCAAATCTTAATCAAAGGGTGAAAATAATGCAATCATTTATTGTTCACAACGTTTGCTAACTATGAGTGAAGCAATCGATTTAGTTATTAAAACTTCAATCAACTATCAAATCTTTTCAAAAATAATTTATTTATCGAATTGTATCATTCAATTAACTATTAACCCTGGGTATAATGAAGTTCACTTTTGACAGATGGGGTATTAATACACTTAAATCAATCAATGGTTTCAGTCCTCACTAATAACGTCTGACTCTTATTTGCATTATTTGTATGAATCGGTTGTTTGAAGACTAAAAGGTAATCAAAACTATGTTTGACGTAAACTATGAGAAACTGTTGAAGAAAACTAACCTTTTTTGAACTCACAGCCAATCAAATCATTTGACAATAATATGAAATAAAGTCATTTAAAGCGATTAAAACAAAAACGGGTTTAAATTAATTGAAGTTTGTGTTCATCTAAACAATTAATTGAAAATAAAAGGGATGACCCGAACACCCGCTAAAGTGACGGCCAATGCGTCCACTCCTAATAAAAATATAAGTTTGGCAGAAAAGCGCCAGAAATTGGGCGCAAAAAAACGCAAACTGACGGGTCCTCAGAAAAATGATGTTCAACGGCAGTCTGTTGGGACGCCACCAACCATTAGGGCGGCCGGTAGGCGGCCACACCGTTACAGACCGGGAACTGTGGCTCTGCGTGAGATTCGTCGCTATCAAAATTCAACCGAACTTTTGTTGAGAAAACTGCCGTTCGTTCGTCTCATCAAAGAAATACTTGAAGACATCTATCCGTCCCATAGTATGAGATGGCAGGCGACTGCTCTTTTGGCCTTACAGGAGGCCACCGAAGCCTATTTGATCGCTCTTTTCGAAGATACCAATATTGTGGCCATTAATGCAAAACGCGTGACAATTATGCCCAGAGATATACGGGTTGTGCGTCGAATACGAGGAGCCAACGATCCGGGAAATCGATAATTCATTCATTGATTTCATTGCGGATTAATTTTTTGTATCAATTAATCGATTTATTCGTTTATTAATCAAAACTGAATTTAATCTTAATTTTAATTAATAAATAGCAGTAATTGATGTAAAATCTAAATATAATGTCAATTAAATAATAAACTTTTTATTTGAATATGTTTTCAATACAATGTCCTCTATAGTCAACATTCCTCTATAATCAACAGATTGTAAACCAATGTCTTCATTATAATGGCAGTGAAGTGTAATTTTCAATAATACTAATCAATAAAATGAACACCAATTTAGTTGATAATTGAGTCCATTCACCAAAGACTACCCCATCGACCATCAATTGACAATTAAAACTTGTCATAAACTGTAGGATCTCATTGTCCGCCCGTTTTTAAGACATTGAAAGAGTAATCACTTGAATAAAGTTTGAAATATTGTTTGAAATAATCATTTCTTTAATTATTAATAAATTTGAGCACAAAATAGTGCTTACATTCAGAGAATCACAAAATGTTTTGAATTAAAATATTATTATCTTTCGTGCGATTCAGTGGTCAATGAACTACACATTTGATTCAGACATTCATTTCGGTGAAGCCGTCGTCAAACAAAATGATTCAATGATTGGTTTAACTGTTGATTAAAAATGTGATTTCAAATGAGAAATACATTTAAAAGTGAAAAATTGAAACAAAAAACTAACCGACGGTTACCTTAAATGTTTTGAACACAGATTTGTTAAGAGTTTTTGTAATGCACTCAACATATGATTGGTTTTACTTTACATTCAAATATAAATTATTTATAATTTTGTTTGCATTTTATTTATGAATTATTTGTTTCGCAAAATAATTGCAATCAAATCAATGATTTGTTTTCGGTTTTTCTCAATTAAATACATTTTAATTGTGTAATAATTGACTAATTTTTCGGTGAAATTGACCAAAATTTGTCCTTTTCTTGCAATTGCTTTACACAAAAAAAGAAATGTTCAGAATATTTGTTATGCGGTCAGAATTAATGGTCACTAATTGACGGCATCGACTAATGCGCGGAATAACATCACAGTTAAAGACGTTTAAAATAAATAGTGTTTCGACAAATCGATTAACTATTGTTTTGTCCACAATATTGACCGCAATCACCAAAAGGACCGCCGTTTCAATTAGGTATTAGTGTCCGTATTCACATTGAAATCAGAATGGGTTCGTCTATCGGTCACTCAATTCTGAGCGAAAGGAATCATTTAATGGATTGATTCCAATGTGAACCGGAAATTGAGTTCTGAATTGAAAGCAATACATGAGTCAAAACGTTGGGTCAGTTCTGTCGGTCAATATTGGATTTGAGACAATAATTGTATAAAATATTGAGAATTACTAATAATTCAATCATTTGTTGAATAAAACTCTAAAATAATAATAAAATTATTTAAAACTACAGTCAATTAGAAAAGCGATTCCGCGGAACGCAAGAGATGTATCGGATGGGATGGACTTCTCTGCAGACGTTTCTTTGGCAATTTGGTCAGAATATCATATAATTTACTGAATTCTGTTCTTTCATTGACTTTGAATGACCAGCACATCATAAGTAAGTCCTTTTAAATATAAATATTATTGAGTTTGCGGTCAAATTTCATTAAAAAATAGTGGAAACAAACCTTAATCTCTTTGGATGCCTGAAGATTGATCAGTGATTGTTTGACGCCTTTGCCCACCTGCCATATTATCACTTCAGAGGGCTGCCCTCTGAATGGCCATTCACCCAGCAGCAACTCATACCAAACAGTTCTAATTATCAAATGACAGGTCAATTTCTATTCAAAATCTTATAAAGGAATAGAGGACTGACCCGAAAGCATAGACATCAGTGGCTGTAGAGAAAGGTAACTCTTCGTTCTCCTGTTGACTGTGAATTCTTAGACTTCTGACTAATTCAGGCGCTAAATATGGGAGCCATCCCTTTGGGATCGTCAACCAATCGCCAGTCCTATCAAAGTTGTCGATAACTAATAAAATCCAAACATAAGAAGAGTTAACAAACCTATTGCCGACACAGAGCTTCGCCACAGAAAACAGTCCGAAGTCAGTGATGACTACTTTTCCGTTTTCATAGAATATATTTTTGGACTTAAGGTCTTTGTGAACGATTCCTCGCGCGTGAAGATAACCCATTCCCTGACATATTTGCTGAGCAATAATGATTGTCCGGTTCAGATTGAATTTGTCTTTACGCAAATGGATGTGAGTATAGAGAGTCATCCCTTTGCACAGAGAGGTCACAATAGCCAAATGGGGCGGTTTCATGCAGGCGCCCATAAACAGGACCAGATTGTCGTGTCTTGTCTTCCGAAAAGTGGCCACTTCTTGCTTGAATGACTCAATGGTCCGCTTGTCGTCCAAAACATTATTCATATTAAGCCTTTTGATAGCGACTGACCCATGCCAATTGCCTTTGAACACTGTCCCAAACCTTCCCGTTCCTATCGGGTCTTCCACTTTGAGCTCATCAAAGGGTATATCCCACTCTCTGAGGGTCAAACTGTTCTGTCGCGGCCACGACTTATCGTTAGGATCAATATCTGAGGCCTGACTGTCCTGACTATCGACCCGTCCGGCCAGAGTTTTCTCTGAGTCTGTACTCCCAGAACCAGACGTACCGGAAACGGTTTTGTCACTATCTGTGCTCTTTTGAGTGTCAATCACTTCACTTTCACTGAAGGGTTTGGTTTCAATAGTGATTCCATCGCTTGTATTGTAGTTCTCGTTGTATGGAATGGTATTAGAAGTCGAAGAATACGTTAGAGAATTAGAAGATATGGGGTCTGGGAATTGGAACTGTTGATGACGATTGGCTGACTGGGGAGGCGTTTGTGTTGATGACATCGATGATATCAGAGCTGGTGATGAAGGCGTCGATGAATTACACGATGAAGTGTTGGACGAGGAGTCGTGTCCGGCAGAGAAGGGAAGAGCAATGCGTTCGATGGGTTGGTGGTTGTAATGCGTTCTCTTTTTATGAACCTTTCGGCCCATTATTTCACTTTGAGTTCGAGAACTGCCACCAATTGTCGACATGTGGTGACTGATGACAATCGGCGAACGTCTTTCTTCACAATTAATTGTCTGTTTGAAGACATCGACCAATTCGTTGGGGAGACCACAAGAATTGGGCACTTTGTCGACACAGTCCCGATGACACCTGTATTTGCATTCTTTGCATTTGTATCCAATAAACATCGGTTTTTCGCACAAATTACAAGTGCTGTTGATTTTCATAGTAGTACTGAAGCGGTGGTGTATTGAGTGCGCCATTCCGTGCGAACGCGGACTTCTGGGCGCCACTGGTGTGTCTGAAAAGCAGTTATCCTGTTGTTGGTCAGGACTGACTACTGGCGGTGATCGCGATGGAGAGGTGGTCAGAGGCGATATAGTACCTAAGCCGGGCTCAGTGGCCAACCGGCGCCGATGATGAGGTAAATTTTCTAAACTGTTGTGATGGTTATGATTGGTATTCGTTATATACTTCAGAAGCAATTGTCTAATAATTGGTGCAAAACACGCATTCGAAGCAACAAATCGCAAATCGGGTGCAAAACAATTGCAATTCAGGCAAAAAAGGAAAAAAAGGATAAATACATGCGTTTAGACACAAATTCCTGTCTCTTCTAATCTGATATCAGTTTAAAAATCAAATTAAGACTAAATTCTAATCTAATATCAAAAGCGGTAAATCAAACGCAAAACTGAGTCATACTTAGCCACCGCCGGATCTAACGGTTCAATTCGATGCGCCAAATGTTCTTCATGGGACCTGCTTTTGGTCAGAGGGAACGGATCAGCCAACAGATTCGTTTGAAGCCTTTTCATCGGTGGCGGTGTTGTCGGGAACTTTCTCTCAGAGTTACTATTCTTTTTGTTGGTCACGGGAGGTGTTGGAGGAGGGGTCGGACGTCTGGAGTCCATTAGATTAGATGAGTTTGGATTTAAAATATAGGAACCAGTGTTTGAAGACCAGAGACCAGCCGACTGTGGCGGAGAGAGTGGACTGCTTTTAAGTAAATCTTCAGAAGGAACTGATGTCCGCATAGTTCTGTTGCGACCACTAATTCGCGGCGAAGCAGTCGCTGACGACGGGATTGAGTTTGTGTTTGACGAAGAAGTGGTTCTGTCCCACGAATCCCAGTGCAGATCCAACTCCAATGGCAAGTCTCCGGCCATCAACCTATCAATAGATAGCTTCAAATTCTTGATAGCAGTCAGTATTCTTCGAATTTCTTCTTCGCGCGAATCGTTTTCGTGTAATATATCTTTCATTTCGTGTTCTGAAGACTTGAGTAAAGCGTCGAAACTCTTTATTTGATCACAAATTGCCTGAAATTCATTGAAAACAAACGATTTATTAGTGAAAGAAAGGGAAATACGAGTGAAATGCCTGACATTGATTGACTTTTCGCCCAAACCGACAACTCTTAGCCATTGCCTCAGTTGTGGATATGGTTTGAGTTCTGAGATATTGTTACTTCCATTCAACTTTTTTTTGGCCACTAATTGTCTGCTGAAGAGTTTGACGAGTTTTGTCTGCAAAAGATAATTGCGATCAGAATATATTCGACTAATTATCTGCGAAAGGATTACTTCCAGAGCGCGGATCTCATTCTGAGTGAGTTCTGCAGTGATGGCGCACTCGGTTCTCAGGCCTTCCAAGTGTTTGGCATTGATATCAATCATCGCCTGAGCTGTCAAACAGTTTTCAATCGTTTTTCTCACACTTTCGTCATATTTAAGACAATCGTTTTGAGACATTTCTGTCTTCAGATTCGGACACAAAACCGATGTTTGCATTCAATCGTCGGTCAAACCATTGATTTAATTCTTCATACAATTAATGAGTCGACAGCAAAGACATAAGAAATAGATTTTCGGCACAAAAATCAAATCATAATTTCATTGATATTGAAATCGAAGAGTATTTTGCACTAAAAAGTGGCCAAAATTTGAGTCAAGGAATCCAAAAATTAGGCACAAATTAAAGGATAAAACGATTAATACTGTTAATCAACAATCAGTTCATAATTAATATCATTATTTCAAACATTATTATCGTTATTATTGTTATAAATGGGAAATATTAACGAAAAACAATTAGAGATTAAGAGATAATTCATCGAAAAATGCACTGAAATTACGATTAAATGAGTTATAAATATCGGGAAAAAACATTTCATTACTATTACTATAAATAAATTTTGAAAACAATATATAATTGATTTATACTAAACTGCAATCTTATAAAACAATTGACTTATTGACTAAATGTTGTGATTAATTGAAAAATAAATTAACATTTTGTTCATTATTTTGTTGGGTTCACAGAAAACAGAGAAAACAATAATTATTTTTGTATTTCATTCGTGACTTTATTTTTTTGATGGCATTTATGCTTAAAATCATTGGTAGAGTTCGTGAACTAAACGCCGAGAAAACTATATAACGAGTGACGCAAATAAATCGATTACTATTTTGTTGACTCATTTATAACCTATTTGTGCGCATATTTTCAACAAAACTGTTGGACAAACTGTACTGTTATATGAGGTCAATGGGATTGCTTAATGCAAAGCACAGACTTGGCCTCAATGTTCTCACTCAAGCTAATCAATAAAGTTGACTTGTTCACTTTTACTTTATTTATTGGTCAAACTAATCTCGTCTAATTAATTTGATTTAGGCCGAGAAATGGGATTTTTCTCCACTTTATAAACTTTTTTGTGTATAGTCTTGGAATATGTGACTCGTTTTTGAATTCAAATTGCATTCAGAATTATCGCACAGAATATAAATGGTTGAGAATTTGGGCACATCTGCAGCACTAAACCTAACGAAACCAAACTTCAATTACTGTTTTATTTGTATTTTCCTTAACTTTTTGGCTAAATATTGGTTTAAATATAAAGAGAATTGTAGTGAAATGCGATCGGAGTTTATATGAATCAAAATCAGGTCTATTACTGAATGACTGAATGTTTATTTTCAAATCATATTTCTCATCGCTTTTTACAACAAACAGATGGATAGATAGTTATAGTTTTCTTTTTGAATTTCAATTGACATTGCTCAAATAATTAGCATTCTTTTAGCATTTCAAATGTGTCTGTGATTAAAGCAAGGTACTTATCGGAAACATAGACTAGTCGTGTAGTTGAAAAACATAGTGAAAACATTGCTTCAAACTCTGATTGAAAGGTCTAAAAATTAAAAACTTGCACATTTCTGATCCTTCATTTTACCATTAAATTCCTGATAGTTATAAACTCTTGAGAAATATCTGCTTAAATGTCAGTCAATAGTCTGACCCAAACTCATCTGCCGGCAAACTATTGAGAGTTCAAAACCAATTCCTAACTCTCCTATCAATAATTCAATTGATGGAAAAGATCTCAACTAATTTCTAATTACTGTGAGTAAATGTCAAAACTTTCAAGTCAAATTCACCATGATACATTTAATACCTTGGCGATTAAAGTATGTA
>JAQFXL010001092.1:0-14011 GCA_034693445.1 Edwardzetes edwardsi | reverse complement strand
ATTGAATATTTGACGTACTTTATTGTCGACGCATTTGAGGCGCGAATGAAAAAGTGGTCATATTTTGAATTTCTTCACAATTGACTTAAAATTTAATTATATTCGTATCTAAAATGAGTGAACAAGAAGTGGATACCACTCAGACTGAGCCACAAGACTTGTCAGTGAAGAGACCGCGCACTGAAGGCCCTGAAGAAGACAATGGAGCCGCCGATGACCAGCAAATGAGTTCAACCGTTGAGCCGCCGATTGAGACGAATGACGTCTGTGACTCAACCACTGCTAATCAAACCACAGGAAAGACCGCCGTTTCCGATGCCGTCATCAGATATATAACCAATTTATACGAACGAAAGGTCTTCTGGGATCAGGTCATAGATCAGTCCAAAAGTACAGAAGTTTTGGAAACATTGAAGAAATCGTTGACTTTCAAAGACATTGACACCGAAGAAGTGATCAAAAACAAAGGCAAACGACAAGTTTTGGTCAATTGTGACACAGATTTGAAGCATTTGTTGACTAAATTGAAATTCGTCGCCGAATTACTCGAAGGAATGGCCGATAAAACAAAGGCTCAAATCAATAGCTATCAGATGAAAGACTTCGATAAGGATTAACACATTTCTAGACTTAAACATCAATTCGTTGATAAAATTCAAAGCTTTTATAGTATTCACACTTTTAAAGTATTTTCGAGTTTGTCATCAGATAGTCGATGGATAAGTCATCCACTTCTGGGGTATTATTATCTGACTTAAGCCCAAATATTGGGCAAACTTTTGAATTTGGACTCAATTTGAAATCAAATGTTCATATTTTGTAAATTATTTTCACTTAAACTTCATCTCAAATATCATTCAAATGATTAACTAATTTAAATAAAAACCGATTAAAAACACTTTTATAGATATTAATCAAATCGTAAGCGAATTAACCGAAAGTTTTGTTAATCAAATCAAGTCTTGAGTTTGAAAAATAAGTTCAAATTAATAAACAAATCCTTATTTCCATAAATTTTATTAATTTTGTGCTCAAATCACACAAATATTTATCATTAAATCCATAGAAAACCATTTATTCGATTCCTCGGAGCTGTTCCTGATTTTTAACCCAAACCTTAAACGGTCCGCGATTTGGGAAGTAATGACAAGTCGTGCCGTTCGGCTTAAGACGTCCGTCGGCTCTCATCTCTTCGTAGTCAGGAATATCCCATTTAGTAAAACCCCATTTCTTGGATTCGGCGATCTTTTGACGTCCGGGGAATTTAAACTTCGCTCTTCTGAGGGCTTCGATGACATTTGCTTTGTGCTGTTCCTTAGCTCTGACCGAAATCAGAGGCTGTCCAATGTCTACGCGCGCCACAGTTCCCAACGGTTTGCCAAAAGCACCTCTCATTCCGGTCTGAAGTCTATCAGCGCCGGCACACGACAACATTTTGTTGATTCGGAGGACGTGGAATGGGTGGACACGGATTCGCACGTGAAACGCATCTTTGCCGCAAGTCTTCACCAGATATTTGTTGGCGCAGATACGGCCCGCCTCTAACGCTTCCGATGAGATCTGTTCGAACTCATTGGACAACAGATGAATACAAAGCGGGAATTCATCGACTCTGGCCTTCTTTCGGCCCAAATCGAAAATACGGATCTTCGCGTCGGGAACTCCTCTACAGAAACGCGACTTCGGATAGGGTTTGTTCTTACAATACCGATAACAACGAGCTGGTCGTCGGCCCATCGCTTATCGGTAGACAATTGGTGTCTAAAACTGAATTAAAATTAAATTAAATGTCTGTTTTATACGCGTTTCACACGTTTTCACAGATCAGACATTAGAGGAAAAGGAAGTCTTCAGATATATAACACTTCATTCATAAACAACGCAAACATTTTACTCGAATCGCTTGTTTTGCAAATTGTTTATCAATACGTACTTTTTGAATAGTGAACGCCTTTTCTGGTTTCACTTACACTGAATAGTCATCAAATGACAGAGTAATCACTCCATGGGTGGAAACAAACCTGTTTTCATATGAAATACAATGTATTCGCGATAAAGGGATTAGAAATTTCCCCAAAACCTAACAGGTTTTGTGTAAATACCTTCGAGTGTTTTTTCAGAGTTTAATGTTTTGTTTTTGACTAATATTTGAAAAACCTATTAACTGACAGAAATGAATGCATTGTGTTTATGAGAATCGCATTATTTGCAGTTAACGTGTTTTGAAACAACAATTTTGTGTCAATCCGAATGTGTTGTTTTGAGGACCGATAAGAGCGCTGTTGTGCTGTTCGTCGAGCCTTTCCCTAAATTACACGTCGACTTAAGGCACAGACAGAGCCCACTCCACAGTTATAGTGTATAAAAAGCCGGCGATTTCTAAATATCCTCTCATTTAAAACGATTTTAAAACCGATTGCAATCAAATTTTGTGATCAAAAACTAAATTAATTTATTATTTATTAACAAATTTTGAAATCAAATCAATTGAATCCATAAATCAATTGATGAAAAACGTGTAAAAAGTCAAAAACAAGTCATTTGTGATATACTGTTGTCTCAAACAAAGCAATCGTTTTCTTAAAATTTAAATTAATATAAAATAGTTTTTCTTAGTCTTTAGACAATGTTTTCCTCAAAGATATCATTAGTATTATTATTAGTAACCCTTTTGGACACTGTTTTTGGTTCAGATGTCTTAGACTATAGTTCGGGTGATTTTAAGAGCAATGCCGGCCAACACGACACCCTTCTGGTAGAGTTCTTCGCCCCGTGGTGTGGACACTGCAAACGGTTGGGACCTGAGTATGAGTCCGCCGCCACTGCACTCAAAAACAACGATCCGGCCGTTCCTCTTGCAAAGGTATGTCATTCTGACCGTTTACTCTGCCATAGAGCACATGTCTTGCAATTTGAGAGCACGTGTCCTAAGCTTTTGTATTTTGATTTCTTAGGTCGACTGTACCACCGATGGCGGCAAAGATATCTGTTCTGAGTATGGCGTCAGTGGTTATCCAACGCTCAAAATTTTTAAAGGTTTTCATCATTTTTCCCATTTTTACCCAATTTTTATGCAAACATTTCAATAGTTTTGGGTTTTTATTGAGATTTGTATCAAATGTCACGTATTTTACCAAATGTTTACATTTCATGCCTTTTATAATTGGGTTTCAATTTAATGGCAATTATTTGCGTTTAATTGAAAAGACAGCTCTTATTAGTCATTCAGATAATGAGTTATCTTTTTATCGCACAATTTGTTGCCATTAAAAGCGATACCAACTGTAAGTCTGGTCTTTGAATAGCCGGCCATTCATTAGACAAGTGGTTTGTGACCTTCAAAGTCACCATTTGTCTGATAATTTGTTGAACTCTTCATTTGATTGTGTGTTCAAACAAACAAATGGCTGACTCTCTGGTCTTTGAATGATACCTCAATTGACAGCCGGTTCTCAACTATTATTGCATTCATTAGACAAATGTTTTGCATATTTTCTAATTGTTTCTAAACAGTCATTAAATGATGAAACAAACCCCAAATTTACAGACTTATGATTGATGACCACCTGTACCGCTCCAGACTGATGATGACTGTCCAGAGACTTTCCTTTCCCTTTAGCTACCATTGAATTCATTGTTGTAATAGTTTTCCTCTTTTCTAATCAAAAGGCGGAGAGTTTTCATCTGAATATAACGGTCCCCGAGATTCGGATGGAATCGTGAAATATATGCGATCACAGGTCGGACCCGCTTCCAGACTCCATGAAAGTCGCGCCAAATTAGAGGAAGCCATCAATAAGGCTAAAGATGTGATCGTTTTAGGAGTTTTCGAAAAGGACGACAAGTCTGAACTCCAGACTAAGTTCTTGAAAGCGGCCGACAAATTGCGAGAATCCGTTAATTTCGGTCACGTTTTTACCGAAACTGTTTCGGATGTTTTTGATCTCAAAGTATTGAGTGAAGTGACTGAGAAGACGGCGCCGACTATTCTTCTCATTCGTCCTCAGAATCTGAAGAATAAGTTCGAACCAAATGTGGTTCAGTACAGCTCTGGTGATGTCGAGGAATTTGTCAAAGATAATTACCATGGTGCTGTTGGCCTCAGAACTCAGAATAATAATCAAGACTTCAAGGTGTGTATGATTTGATGGTTTTGTCGGTAATGTCGGTCTTCGCCACACTAATTCTAGTCCACACTTTGCTTGATTAGTGCCAGAAAACATGTTTATGTTTTAAAGACCAAGATTAAATGAATTCGCTATAGGAAGCAGTCGTGCATTTATTAATTGCGCGGACTGTGCCGTAAATTAGCGGAACAGCACTAGTTTTCTAAGTCTTTGAAAAACCTTTATTTTTAGTGGTTTACTAATTGTCTGTTCCCTCTCTGAATGATAGCCTCCGTTAGTCATTGTCTACTATGACGTCGATTACTCGAAGAACGCAAAGGGAACCAACTATTGGAGAAATCGTGTCCTCAAAGTTGCCCAGAATTATAAAGACTTGACTTTTGCCATCTCTAATGCCCAGTCATCTGCCGGTGAATTAGAAGAGTATGGTCTTGAAGTTCCCCGCGATAGGGACGCCACTCCCGTTGTTGGCGCTCGCGATCAATCCGGTAAAAAGTACGCTCTGAAGGAGAAGTTCTCTGTCGAGACTTTGGAACAGTTCGTCAAAGATTTAAAAGACGGAAAGTTAGACGCTTTCGTCAAATCAGAGGACATTCCCGAAGACAATGAGAACGCAGACGTAAAGGTCGCGGTCGGCAAGAATTTTGATGATCTCGTGACAAACAACGAAAAGGACACTCTGATTGAATTTTACGCGCCCTGGTGTGGACACTGCAAGAAGTTGGCGCCAACTTTCGAAGAATTAGGTCTGTCTTTGCTCCGATTTCTCTTGTTTTGCATTTTGACAATCATTTGAGTGATGATACCTTTCAAGACGGGTCTTACCACCAGCTGCTGATTCACTGCCCCAGTCTGACCAATGATTGTCCTTTCATTCGATCCTTTTTAAACATTTTGCGACTGTTTTCTAAAATAAATTTCTGTGTATTACAGGCAAAGCCCTTAAGAGCGAAACAGGAGTTCAAATTGTGAAAATGGACGCCACCGCCAATGACGTACCCGCTCCTTTTGTTGTGCACGGCTTTCCCACGATCTACTGGTATCCTAAGAACAAATCGCCGCAGAAATATGAAGGCGGAAGGGATGTCAACGACTTCATTGAATACATATCTAAGCACTCGACCGATGAATTGGTAGGATATGACCGCAAAGGAGAGAAAAAAGCCGTCAAAGAAGAGCTTTAGAACAATATTTAACGACTAATTGTTTTCTAATTTAATAATTATATAATTTGTCGACAAATGACACGACTCTTGACATCAAATGAAGAGAAAGTGTTATTCGTTTTTTATATTTCGATTTAAATTGAAATTTCATTTAATGTTTAATTTTATCTTTTTTTGTACACTTTTCTCAGTAATAAATTCATTCGGTTTTTGGTACAAAAAATGTTTATTTTAACGAATATATTAATCATCGAAAAGAGTTCAGACATTAATCAAAATGTTTTGTCATTTTTTTTGTTTTTTTTCGCAAATAATTTATTTTTTGATTTAAATATTGTTTTGAATGCCTTTGAAATCAACAATAAATTGAAAATATTTCAGTCGGTTTTTTGGCAAATTTATGGCATTTTTGAATATGGTATGTTTAACTTGAGCTTTCATAAACTTATCTAGGTCATAATATTGCTAGATTGTTTGAATTGCTTGAGCAAATTGAGTCGTTGTGAAAGGGCTTGTGTTTCGGCAATTCTGATCGACTTATTCAAAATGGATTACAATTATCAACAAATGAATAAATTCTTTCACACAGAATATTCATAACCAACCTTGAAATTATTGGATCTAGCACCGTTATTTGAAATTTAATTGATTTAATTATCGATATGTGAAAGGGTTTGAAATATTGAGCGAAGTTTTTTCAATTTATTAGTTATTAGTTCGGAATTTGTTCCCACCTTTCCATTACTTTTAAAATGGAATTTCCCTTGTTCAATATAAAGGTGGTTATTTATCTGTCAAATAGAGTCTATTATACCAATTATTGGTCTAATTTGTGTTATCCTTCAAATCGATTAATATTTGAAATGAAAATAAGAAAAATGCGTTCAAAACGAATAGAAGTTAAGAAAAAGTTGACATAAACTCGATTTCATTGAATATGTTTTATATCTTTCACTAGAGTTTGAGTTAAGGATTATCAAGGATTCTACCCTTTAGTCAAATATAAAACAATATTTTTAATTTGACCAAAAAGTTATGGATATGAAAATTGAATTGAGCTAGCAAATTTCAAATAAATTTGTGGAAAAAATTCCGAAAAAATACTATTAAGTCGATTCATCCGAAAATTTTATAAAAACCTCAATTATTTACTAACAAATTACAGCTTGTACATTTACCAAGAATTTATCAAGCTTCTTGAGTGATTTCTTTTGGTAAGTCTACTTTTTAACCTAGCTAACTTAGTTCTTGCCAAATCTCTTTTCAGTGCTCACTTCGAAATGAAGAGTTAAAGGATAAAAGTTATAAGCATTTTATTATTTTAGACTACCTTGATCATGATTAAAAATGATCAAATATTCCATGTCTTTACTATAAATAAGGAAATATTTTTGTTTTGGGCGCGTCCTCTCAAATTGAACATGCTAGAGCTTTATATATATTAATTAATTTATCAAATGGAAAGATAAATCATAATTTCAGCATTTTTTTCAAATCTCAGTCAATATTCAAATGACTTTTCAGGGATTTTCAAAAATAAAACTAAATAATAGTCGGATTGCACTCAAATTCAATACTTTTTCGATTGTCTGTATGTATTGATTGGGAAAAGGATTACGTCTTGAATACTAATTCGGATACTTTTTTTAAATCTAAAGTTTTAACCAAAACCAAGGACTTGTGCCGATCCTATTCGGTATAAAAGGACAGAATTCTTGTCGCAAATCATTCCTGACTTACAGTTCATTGCATTCATTTCTGTTTTCAAGTGACTGAAAATCTACTTAAATTCCAAACTCAAAATGAAAGTCTTGGTAAGTCTTTTGCAATTTGAACTATCAAGTAACTTATTCGATGCCATTTCTAGGTCATTGTTCTGTTGTTTGCTTTCATCGCGATCTCATGTGCCGTTCCCTACGGCTTAGGCTATGGATATGGATATAAAGTAGCTGTGCCTTCCTTCTCCATCTACAAGTCGTATGCTGCTCCAGGTATTTTCAATTTAAACCTAGAAGGTCTTAATACTTATGTTCAAAATTTCCTTTAACAGGCCATTATGGATACCCAGGTAAAATTTAACGGAATTTTAATAGATTTGAGTTTCATCTAGAACAGTTTAAAATATAACGTTTTGACAGGTTGGGGCGGATATGGGGGCGGATATGGAGGTGGATATGGCAAAGGCTTCTGGGGTTAAATGACTTGAATCGGACGCACCTCTAATTGGTTGTCAACTTTTGGTATAATCAAAATTAATACTGTTTTGAGCGACAAATTTAGGAGTTTTTATAAATTGGTTGTATGTTTTCTAGACTAACATTTTTTGTTTGAATAAAGCATTTTCAAAATTTATTTTCCAGTTCATGTTCTTGGTAAAAATATTTATAATACCAGGTAAGTAAGGTCAGAATGGAAATTTTTAATTTAGTTTAATTTAATTTTTCATAAGAGACTTATTAGTCTTTTGCCAAAACATTTTGATCCAATAAATTTCTATTTGAATTAATGATTAAAAACAATAATTAATTTGTTATTAGAGTAACAAAACTCAAATTGATTTTCAATTAGTTTTTTGATTAAAAACTTAAAACAGATTTTATAATTTTCGTGTAAAATATGAAAAAAATGAATTCTAAGAACTTATTTCTGATTTTGTTATTTTTGTCAATTCATTTGAGTCAAGAATATCGCGACGATTACGACGATTATCAGCCACTCTATCGTGGCGGCGGACGACCAGATTATGGACGTCCTCAATACGGGGGTCGGGGCGGCAGTGGCTATGGACGGGTTCGCAATTACAAACCATTCGTTCCATTTGATGAAGTATTAGGAGTAGGGTTCTTGAAAGACAAATCTCAAGATGACGAATATGGATGGGTCTAAATAATGGCTAAGGAATGGCTAAGGAATGGCTAAGGAATGGCTAATCAAACGAATAAACATTCAATCAAAAGATTTATTTAATTTGAAAGAATTTGATTTCAATTAAATAATTTAAAGATTACTACAGTTCGTGTTTAGTGCGTTTCAAATGACCCTCTCTATTGTAATTTTTCAATTCTTCACTTGAATTTTCGGCAATAAATTTAATAAAATCATTGAAATCATGTCTTCCGTAATAAAGAACTTTTTGTTTGTTTTTGTCGAACCAATAAAATGTTGGAAACATTTCAGCCTTAAATTGTTCGCCAAAATACTCGCTAATAAACTCCTGTTTAACTATCTGTACGTTTCGTTCATTTTCTAAGGCTTTCCCTATTATGAGGTGCAATGAAATATCAATTAATTCTTCAAAAGTTAAACGACGAATAAGTTAAAGAACTTCTGGAAAATGAGTATTGAATACAAACCAAGTTTTTCGAGCGTTTTCTCCAAACGTTTACAATAATCGCAGTCTTTGGTGTAAAACATAATAAGACTCTCTTTGCTGCTGTTCAGCACAAGTTTATCAAATTCTTGAGCCAACACTTCTTTAACACTACCAGTGCTAACATAGTTCGCAGATTTTGATACTGAATCGAGTTTTTGATTTTTTAAATTAAGTATGAAATTCGACAGATTTTCAACAGAAAATGGTTTGTATTTCATCAAGAATCTTTTGTGGTTAATGTCTTGTGCGGTGACAATTGGAACTGACTCACCAATTTGTTCGGTGCTTTCAAAGCCGAAGTATTTCTCCAATTCATCGGTGAATTTGTTTGCATCAGAAATAATGAATTTAATGTCTCTGTGATTGTGAGACAATTCAAGGATTTTATTTCTCAAATCGATTGTGTTTTTCAACTCATTTTCGTAATCAATATCAGAATAGATATTAATTATAGGAATTGAAGGAAACTATTGAATGAATGAATATATAAAATTATTCAACTGTTCTTGTTTTCAACTTAAATTCATTCTCACCTCAAAATAGTCTAATGCTGTGCCGCTTCTCAGTCCTACCAAACCATAGAAATTGTATTTTACAAAGTCTGTGATATCTCCAAAGGAATGGACAACAAATTTGGTCTCAAATTGATTCCAATAATGTTTGGGTCGAATCAGTAGTATATATGGCAAAGAGTAGTCCTTCAAATTCTTAATGAGCTCAAAGTCATAAAAATTAGGCACAGAATCAATGTATAGGTGGTTGAAATGCACAGAATCTCTCAGAATCTTGGCTGCTTCAAAAAATTGACCCTTTATATGATTTGACTGTTGTTTGTCACCAAATATACCCAAAACTATTACTTCTTTAGCATTTGTGATATCGCTGTAAAACTGGTCAAATGTCTGGTATTGTCTTGAATGGGGAAAGGCTTCACTTTGAATGCACTTATTTATGTCATTGGTTTCCATTATGTGTTCACATTTGCCATAAATTTTGCCATATATTCAAATGAATAGTAAAATACATATAAATTATAGCATAAAATATAACTACTTTTGTGTAATACAAGTGAAGCAATAATTCTAACCATAAATATAAGCAATAATTTATTAAATGTTTTAAAAAAATATTTTTATTATTATTGAGGAATAGTTTATGAGATTTATGCAAATATTTGTAATGAAATTTAATATTTATTGAAGAAAATCATTTTCAAGTCACGAAAGCATTCAATTAAACTCTGATGAAAATATTTTAGATTTAAAGCAGATCAACAAGAGATTACCAAGCTCTTCCATAATCGAAGAAATTATCAGAAAGAAATCTTTCTTGTTTATTCATAATTTATAGAATACCCAGAAATACCTTTGAATATTGTGAGACTGGGAATGACATAATCCATGCAAAAATGCTTTCCATAATTAACGGAGCAGTTGATCTTGATTCGAAAAAATAGTAGAGACCAAGAATATTTCAAGATCATACATACCTTTGCAAATTTAATTAAATCAAAGTGAGTTTGTTGGAAAACTTGAGCAGATTTTTCAAATTCACTCAAAAGTCTTTCATCGACCGAATTGTCGTAAAATAAGACAAAAAGACTCTGGTATTCATTGAGAGTTGAACTAAAGTTATTTTCAGTCAAATCGATAATAACATTGGAATTTCGGCAAAGAGTCGAACGAATAATAAGTAATACAAAACTCAGTAAATAAAACATTTTATTCATATTTTACAACACTTTTACACAAATGTTTCGATATATTAATAGAGAAATCGAAATAAAAAGTTATCTAAAAAGTTAATGAAACGTATCGTTCACTCAGAATGAAAAATAAATGAATGGATAACTTTTAAAAACTTTATATTAACTGCTTTTTGAATTCTCTGAGCATTTGTTTATCAAATGTCAGTCAAAACAAACTCAATAAAAGGGTTTCATCTGTCAAAAAAAGATTCTTTTCAATAATTCAAACGAGCTATTTATAAATTAACATTGTAAAATTGAAAAACAATTCGCTTAGTAATTTAGTTGATTCATCTAGGAAAGTAATTTTAAACGAATTGTTCTGATAAATATCAGGTTGAAAATAGAATCTGAGACATACAGTAAAACATAATTTAATTTATTTATTTTCTGAAATGTCTTTTTGTTGATAAAAAATAGTTTGAAATGCCTTTAAATATAACTTAATAATATTTCACTGATTTTTGCCTAGAACAATTTTTGCCTAGGCATGGACAAAAGAGATCCGGAGTAAAACTGGATCGAGACTATGAACTGGCGTAAAATATTCTAGAGTATTTCTCGTATGTTCGAGGATAACAGAGATTATTTTGTAAATTAGTTAACCAAGATTTGTGATAATTTGCTTTTTAGTCATGTCTTACATAACTTATTAATAATACTGTATTTCCTTATAATGTGTTTTCGTATAATTTGAGGCACTTTTTGTTGATCAGAAAAATTGGTTCAAATAAATCAAATATAAAAAGTTGAGAATTAAATAGTTTTCAAGCCTTGGGTAATGTTGGCGCCCGGATAGCACCTGGTATTTTTGCCAGAGCACCGGTCAAATTGATTCCGGTAAGCGCTTGAATAGTGGGCGGTATTTGAGACACCATTTGAGTGATAGCGTTGGTCGCAGCGCCTGAGTCTCCAATCATTACAATTTGGTCAGTTTTGGCCAAAGGCGCAGACACTTCTGCAGCAATTTTGGGCAGTGCTTCCAAAGTGAGTGCCAGAATTGCTGCGTCGCCGTATTGTTTATATGCGGCCGCTTTCATACGCATCCGTTCGGCCTCTGCTTTGCCGACGGCTTCGATGCCATAAGCCTTTCATCAAATTAATTATTAATTTAAAAAAACTTTAAAATTGTTTGTATACCTCTGCGCCACCAATAAGTTTAGTCTTCTGTGCCTGTGCCTGAGCAGCGGCCACTGTCTTAGTCCGTTCGCCACTTGCTATTTGTTCCACTCGATAAGCCTCAGCTTCGGCGGGAAGTTTGACTTTTGCCATCAGTTCCTTCTCTTTTCTAATGATTTCTTTCTCCTGAATATCAATTTGTTTCCTCCGTTCGACGACTTCGATCTCCATTTCCTCATTACGGATACACTGCTGTAGTTTTGCACTTTGAAGTTCATAAGCCAACTGTGCCTCTGCTTTCTTACTGTTGACCTAATATTCAGATTAATAACTGTTAGCGCAATACCTGTGCAGTAGTCTTAAGAATACGACATATTATTATTAATGACTTTCTTATCGATTTAATCGACAATATATTCATATCTTATGTGACAAATAGGTTGAGGGCTGAGCCTAACACCCCCACAATGAAAAATGAGTCAAATTTTCCACAAACATAGAGTCAATTCTAGGAATTTATTTTTAACTTATTGCAGATTAACTGAATTTGTTCCCTGTTTTGCAACCAAAAACAAACTTTGAACTACAAATCTAATTGAATGTATGTTAGCTTGGTTATTCTCAGTATAATTATGTTTTGTAATAACAATTAGCTTTCATCTAATTTTACTATTTTATTGTTTTGATAAAAAAAAGTATTTATATATAGATTCGATTATTTTTATTCTAGCTATTCATTTGTCATTTATTTATACGATCCATTCTTTTAACTTAGGAATGTTCAAGGTAATCAAATTGATTACTTAGAATCCCTGCTATTTCAACGGAAAATTATCAGAAAATGTTTGTTTAATCATTTGGATCTTGGTTATTCTTAATTGACTGATAAAATATCATTAGAAAAATATTTTTTTAGTGGTTAATAAAGAAATAATTAAGTTAATGAAACCACCATGTAACAAATTAAAAATAATTATCTAGCTTACTTCTCCGTCATATTTAGCCTTCTCTAATGAGAAGAGTCTGTGCGCGTCTTCTATTTTAGTATTGGCCCCGTATTTAACGTCCATCGACTCTTTATTGCACTGGGACTCTTTTATACCGGCGTCCCTTTCGGCCAAAGCGACGCCACATTCGGCATCACGTCTGACCTCTGCGGCTCGTGTTTTACCCAAAGAGGACAAGTATTCAACTGAATCATAAACGTCTTGAATAGTGAAACTGACGATTTCGATGCCCATTCTGCCGACGTCAGGAGTGGCCACTTCTCTGACCAGACCCGCAAATTGATCCCTATCCCTATAAATGGCTTCAACTGTAAGGGTACCTGAAATTAGAATTTTTCACAAAATGAGCCATCAATCAAATAAGTGGAATAATTGTACCTAAAATGGATCTGAGATGACCCTCAAGGGTTTCGTTGAGCACAAAATGTATTTGACGACTATTCATACCGAGGAACTGTTCGGCAGCGATGGGCAGGAATTCCTTAGCTGTCATGAACTTGCACTGTGCGATACCCGTTACACAGATAGGAACGCCTTCTGCTGTTTCAACACTTTCGCACTTAGGTTTAAGAGTCATAATTTGAAGGGACAGTCGCTGGACATCGGAGACTAACCACCAGACCCACGCCCAGCCGCCAATCACAAACTTCTTAGCCTCTGAGCCACACCAACCGCCAGACACAACAAGTGCTTCGTTTGGACCAACAGTTTCTATGTTTCCCATTATTGCACTCAAACCTTATTCTGAGCTCAAATGAAGAATTTCTCCGCCAATCAAATGCTATTCAATCGACTTATCATTTGAGTGAATAAAATATAAGTTCTGATTAAGAAAATAAAATAATTATATTTTTAAAAGTCATCTCTTTTTCATTAAAAAGTTTTACGTTATTTAAAAAGTCAATAGAAATGTTTGGATAACTTTTTTATATTCATCTAAAAATGGCATTCCGTCTATTTTAAGGCTTTTACCCTACCCTACTGGTTAAGAGCGCAGCTGCAAGTTTATTATGCATAATATATTATACTCCAGCAAATTCGAAGGACGTTTTCTTATGCAGTCAATTATTTCAATCAACTCTTAACACAACAATTCATTGATTTTGTATTTCAACGCAAAACTGAAACGGAATGCAAAACTGTAGCTCCAAATGAGTTTACTATTTTGTATACTCAGCCAAACAGCACTTATCAACGTATTTGTTGATTCTTTATGCTGTGCTCAGAAGCATTGTTGCCATAAGTTGGCCAATCAGTTGAAATAAAATTCTTGCAATTTTTCTCTACTGTTTCCTAATGATAAGTAAAACTACTTTATTCACATGGACCAATTCTTTGATCAGTTTTACCCTTTCCCAGTCCAGAGGAAGCGCCGGTTATTATCACAACTTTATTTTTCATTGGTTTTAATTTTCTAAGCTTTTGGTTTGCTTTCAATCTATAAATTTTAATCAGAAAATACGGCAAAACTA
>JAQFXL010001091.1:0-14016 GCA_034693445.1 Edwardzetes edwardsi | reverse complement strand
AGGAGTGCTCTGAACACAAAAATATTTTGATGCCATAAAAAAGTTATTTTCGTTTGCAATCTATTGTATTCATCAAAATGCAAAAAAAATTAAATTAAAGACAAATATTGAAGTTTTTTTTGAAAAGTTATGCAAAATTTTCAAGTGATTACGTGATTGCAATATAAAGACCAGACATCCGAACAAATATTGAGATTTTGCCTGAGCTTTGAAAACCAAAAATCGATTTAATAGAATCATAATAATAAAGATTTTTGCTCTAAAAATAGCATTAATATTGCAATAGTGCTGTGCTGAGGACAGGCACTGGATTTGAGAGATTGTATTTTCAATGGATTGCACGCACTCTTTACATAAAACATACTGTTTTGTTGTGTGAACTCAAATACTATTATCCAATGCTTTTTGAGACCAAAAGAGAAGATCGATGTGAAAAGCGATCACTTTTACTGAAATATCAAAACCGAGAGAATGTTTTTGTGCGATAGTATGCCCTTTAATACTGCAAAATGTATTTTTTTGTGCCTAATAGGGTGTCAATACTGTCTGTGCTGACAGCACTGGCACTGGCAGGTGATTCAAATTCATCTAAGAGCCCGACACGAACGCACATCACCACCGACTGTCTCGTTCCCTCTCCTTTTCTCTCTCCTCTATATGATTATCAAACACCAGGTATTCATTTGTCGTCATTCAGTTTAGGGCTCATTTGTTCGTCAACTCACGAGTCAGTGTTGAGGAAGAGCTGAAAACTTTGTCTTGTCTTTGAATGGTCTCAACAAACAGTAAAGTACTGATCAATAGGTTGAAAGTCCGCAACAAAAACGTATAAATAAATGTTTATTTAAAGTATTTGTGAACCCAATTGTAATTATACAGTCAAACAGATGTTTAAATAGTTTTTAGACTCATCTCTTTGCTAACAACCATAAGAAGTGTGTTTTAGGCCTTCGAGGGCTTTCCAACTCCCGATTATTCCCTGTCTTTTCTCTCTTTTAACTGTCTTTCAAATGAAACCAAACTGACTGTGAGTTTTGAATTAGTATTTCTTTTTCTATGTATTGAAGACTTGAAGTTTGTCTTCACTACAAACAAATCTTCACTCAAAAAAAGTCTTGAGTTTAGTTCAGATCAATTTTCTATTAGAAGAAAAACTAATTATTTCTCTCCACTGACGTCTTTCCCCCACTCTTTGTCAGACAGACTAACGAGGAATACAAACAGAAAACACTCTCACTATTCAAAAGATAAATATTGAAAAACAAACGATGAAAGAGAGGAACAAAACTCAAAGACGTTTTTCTATTGAATTGTCGTTAAATATAGCACTCAAACAATAAGTTAATATTTATTAAAATTATTAACAAATATTTGAATTCATTGGCGAACTGTATCCCTGAGTGCAAGGCATGGATAAAGGCTAAAATCCTTTTGAAACTTATTATTCAAGAGAAATAACTGCTGGGATATAATCGTCTGAAGTGTTTATTTAATCGATAGTCTGAACGTATGGCCAGATATTTGTTTGACAGATGAGAAACGAAAAATCATTTCTCTTCCTTCGGATAGACTCAAGCAATGAATCAGTGCTAAGGAAAGAGAAGTACTGAACCTCTTTTCTGAGGAAAACCACTCATTTGTATTGCAATTGTTAATAGACTTAATTTATTTCAACAGTCATTTATTTTAAGGTCAATAACTGTAAGAGTTTGAAGAATTTCCTCTTGCTCAAATAATAATAAATTGCAAATAATGCAAATAGAATTAAAAGCATCCTTCAAACTCACCTTTCATTCTATAAATGTCATACAGTTTTGTGCAAACTTTCGGCAGGTATTCAAAAGTTTCTTTCGAGAAATCAAATTAGATATTAGTGACGAAAATTAGCGACTGTTTAACAGATTATTAATTTTTTTTATTTGAGATTTTTCTCAAAAGAATAACTGATTTTCGCTTTTAATAAAACCTTTTGTTATTTTTGACGACTATTTTGGACTCAAATTTCAAATTAGAGGCAAAATCTTACAAATATCTATTGACTAGTGTTTGAAAAGCTGTTTCTTAACTTCAAAATTGATTTCGATCTCCAAAAAGATTGAGTTTACGCGAAATAAAGATAAAAACCAAACTCATTGTTCCACTCTATTGATTGACTTGCAGTCAAAGTATTTGTTTTGTAGAAAAACAACAAAACCAATGACTTAATAATGGTTTTTATCGAAATGGAGTCAAGACTTTCAATTAAGGTCTGTAATGATAATTAAGAAAAAATGTCTTCAATCGATAGTTGAATAATTGTTTTGACCCCAAATACTTCGGATAAGACTTGATTTTGAATTATTGTGATAATTGTTTTCTACAAACAGTTAGCGAACAAATAGGAGTTCCAAACGATTTCTGTTTGTTTTTATGATTTAATTCAAATAATATTTGAAGAAAAAGCAAACATAAGAAACAAAAATCTATGACTGAAATGACTGAAAGATATTTAAAAATTATTTCTCTGATAGTTTTGCCGATTATCTAGCAATCGAATCATTGAACTACAAATGTTAGCCATGAAAATAACAATTAAAATATTTGCGAACAATTCTTTTCCTCAATTGAGAGAGAAATTTATGAGTTTTGGTAAGATTTTGCCTCGACTAGACTATGATTTAACAATTAATCAACCTGGCTGATTTGCATAACAATTATTTTCCCAATACTTTTAACATTCAATTCTATTTATAATAACCTTTGCTTTGATTGAGAGCTTAATATTTCACAACATTTTCGTAAGCCTTAAGAGAGATAACGAAACAAAACAACAAAATAAATGAAAAATTATCAGTAATTTTACGTTAATTACAAAACATTTGATTTATTTGTTTTGAAATTATTTATTATCGAAATAAAACTGTTTTCCATTGATTTGAACTAAAATCCAATTTTGAAAAATGAAAACTCCATTTGTTTACTAAAGAAATGAGTAAAATATTAAAAATTCATTCAATCATAAAGTTTTTCAGAATGAGATTTTTTAATTTGCATTTCAATTTCAACTCTGATTTCATAATTTCAACAAAACTATTCGGTTTAATAATTTATATTTTCGTGCGAATAAACGCCAATCAAGTTTTTCTATTGAAAATTTCAAACGAAGATTAATGTAATCAAAAAAAGTTTTAATCTAAAAATTTAATTTAAATGACAGATATTTCAAAATCTATTGAATTTATTGAAAGCTTATCAAAGTGAACCTGTTATGTTAAAAACTGGGTTAGTTTGTAGACAGTTCTCTCTAAATGTTTGACTATTATTTAAAAATCAGAGCAAATATTCACAACACGTGAGTAATGTTTGTGAGAAACACTAATATTGCACTCAATTGTTATTTACAGTGGACTTCTGTTGTGTCAGAGTCTGTGCCGATGTCAGTGCCAACCGATACCTTTGCCATTCAGTGGTTTAAGAGGATTAAATCCATGAATGAGAGGAACAGAACAAAACAATTGGTCGGACAAAAGTAAGGCACAGATCGATACGGAATCGGATTTCCATTGAGTTCTGTCTTTACTACGAACTGATCCGATGATGTCTTCGGGGGACAAATGAATCACAATTTCGTTGATTAGTTTTCCAATTGCTTTGTTCTCTGACTCGAACCTATTTGGCCTCTGAAAAAGATTTTACTCCACAATAGGCACTGCTCTGAACGTACACTCAATTAAATATTAATGAATTTTAATCTAAAAAATATTCTCTTTGTTTCGTAAGAATCGACAAAAAATGCCACAAAATATAATCAGATTATTATTTGAATTATTGAAAAAAATGAGTTTTGAAAACCTGTTCACTATTTTTCAGGAATTAGTTCAAATGGAAAGGAAGTTAAAGCAAAATGACATTTATCCAGTAGTGGTTCAATACTGCAATTTCCAAATCCCTTTTCAACAAAAACTTGTTATTCTTTACTCAATAACTGATCTGAAAGAAGAAGTTCAGTATTTCTGTCGTCAAATTTACAAATGGAAAAACATTTCACACATTTCTCTTCGAGGGCTCATCTCTTCTCAATGTCTATTATCCATAGATGGACAGACCAATGGAGGGACGAATCCCATGAGTTATGAATAATACAAACATCTTTTGATACATTAAACTCTTAGAACTGTATTTTTACCTCTCATTCAAACGCATTAGGATTTGGACCAAATGTCTGACAAACCAATGATTAAAGACATCTCATATGATATTCTTAAACATAAACCTCTAACCCCTGTCTTATTTTAGTCATCGCTTTATTTATTAATCAGTGGAAAGACTCACAAAATAAGGGTTGGGATGAGTTTATCCGTTAAATATCATTAGCCGTTAGTTATAATAAATGAATGTTTGTTTGAAGCGTTGGCGCGAATTGTTATTCAATTAAATGATTTGACTCACAGTCAGACTGAAACAGCCCTCGAATATTGGGTGAGAGAAAAGGGAAGACACACGTAAACAGAAGAGAGAACTTGACCGCAATATATAAGGGTTTAGGTCTGGACTCGTAATTGTTTTGTAAATAAATGCAAAGACAGGAAAAAAGCAAAAGACTTGAAATCTGGAACGAAATACTCCGACAAATGATAAATAATTAAAATTATAAACACTGAGTGTCTGTGGATTAAAAACATTTAATTGAATTTAATGGGGAATTGGTTTAATTGGATGAGTACTGGTGTGACATTTAGCGCTGAATTTATTCTGTTCCCTCCATTTAACAAAACACAAGAATCTCTGATCTATTTTTAAACTGAAAATATTTCGATCGACTCTTTCTCTGTGCGAAAGTCACTGTTAACTCGACACAAAGCATATATTGTTTAGTATTGATCCGAGGGATGCTTATTCTGTGCAAAACAGACAGTGAATCGAACCGATCGATTCAATATTTACTAAGCCTAACAACTCATTCATTCATTGATTCGTCGGTCTGTCCCTCAGTTCACTATTTCTTCATTTATTGCATTTATTCCGTTGAGTATAATATTATTCGTTGGTATCAGAAAACAGACCGAAAATACTCTGAATGTGCGCTGAATTACAATTTGTTGTCGACAGAGAAAATCTACTTTTATTCTCGTATCCACTCTTTGAGTAATCAAACAAAACTAGATTCCGAAAGTAGTCTTATCTTTCAACAAAATTGTATTCAAAACACAATTTTCTGAGTCTATTATTTAAAGATTGAGTTATTTTCATAACTGTTATGAAATGTCAGTTACATTACATTCATCACTGAAATTGTCGGCAACAGTGAAACACACATTGTTTTGAGTTTTAACAAGGGGTTACATCTATTCACGTAATAACAGTTTAGAAATATATAATTTCTTATATAATTATGTTTTGAATGCGATTTCAGAACTAAACAGAAGAGTCTAATCATAATTAATGTTAAACAACAGAATCTCTTCAAACAATGGGTTAGAAATGAAGTTATATGAAAACGAGAAGAAACATGAAAAGGAAGTGATGACCTAAATCTAGGTCTGTTGAACTCTCACATTAGAACTGCTGCCAAATTACCCCATAATTGTCTTTTCCAGAGCTTCACAATTAGATACTTCTGTTAAAATGAATAGGAATTAGACACACATTTGTATTATATTTTGCTTTCGACACAATTCTCTCGTTTTAATTGTCGATTGTCTTCAAAAAAAATATTCACAACTTTTTATATTTTGTTTTTATTCAAAGCCTTTGACAGAAATAATGATTATTTTTTGTTTTAATAACACTTGACATCAATCCAAAGCTCGCAGTGTTTGGCATTTAATTAAGAGATGTGTTTCTCATGAGATATTTCTATTAAGTGAATGCACTGTCTCTTCCACCCCTTGGCATAGACCGAGACTATGCCATAAAGCGGATCGGATCAGTGAATATCGTGCAATATATTTGGCTGTCATCCCAATCGAATCCCTGATCTGATCCCTAATCTCATCCAATGGTTTATGGCATTCGGTCGCTCCGAACGATATTTAATAGATAAATGACATAACCATTTCTTTAACTAAACTTAATTACGCTATTAATCAAACAACAAAATGTATTTTGATTTTAATTCAAACTAATGACCAAGAACTATTTTAATGGCTTTTAGATTAAACTTGAAATAAAATACTCGAAGTATTAACGAAATTAAAGTCTTACGAATCAAAAGACTCAGAAATAATAAAATGAAGAAATAATAATTTTTTTCAAAAGAAGAAATCAAAGATTAGTTTACACTGTATTACAGTATTAATAATTTTGATTAATTTGTCGCACATTTTATAATATTTGAAATTCAATTTGAAAGAAAAATTGCTTAATATCTAAGAAAATATTTGATTAGCGAAGGACTGGTATATTCTACTGGTTTGCAGGTAAATAGAGTGCACATAAGGCACCGGACCCCTGATTTTATTATCAATAGGACAGCACAGTCTTGAGGAAAATTTAAGAAAATATCGGAGGAATACAAAGAAGAGGGAAATAAACATAAAGGCGTTAATCAGATTAAAAGTTTGAGTCAGAAAAAGGTCTGCAATTGTTGGCGACAAATGTCTTTACAATGAGCCGGACATTAATACCGTAAAGATTAAAGATTAGTTCTCTATTCGGGACAATTGGTTGGCTATATTCAGGCCGATAATGTCTGTGTGTTCCGTATCGGATCCACTCGTATTTGCATTACTCTTTGCACATATTATGCGTCAAGTCTTTTGGCTTTTCATATATCGATATCGTATAGTATTGTTCATTAATCCTCTCGAAATGCATTTGCATTTCTATGAATCGCTCCCTAAATCTCAATAAAAGTTATCCCTAACCTTCTTCTCGACTATTTTTTTTGAAGGCTATGAAAGGTTTTTAGCATTTTTTGAGCCAAACATTTGAAATGGAATGCATTTCGATATTGCATTCAAAGATCAAAACCGAAATACTTTAAGTGAATGCAAAACGTGTTTTGATTTTATAAACAATTTTAAACTATCAAAAAATAGGGGTTCATATGTTCGGCAAAACATTTTCTTTTCTTTCACTTTTCGATCGTATAATACACGAGAAGAAGAAAATAAATATTAAAATGAGTTTCAGTTTTGATGCCTCAGAAAAGTATTGACTGAAAGCATAATTTATTCACTAATTTATAATATTCTGCGAAAACTATTATAACCAATAAATACATGAATTTGAAGCATATTTACGGTGTTTTGGATCAAAATTTATTTTTCCTTTGAGGATATGTCTGAAAATTATTCTGCTTTTATATTCACATCACCGGCAAAATATGCTTTCCCTCTATTCACCAAAACTGACATTTTTGACATAAATTAATTCAAGTTTTATAACTCGATTAAAAAGAAAGAAAATTTAATTATAACTTCAATGAAACTGTTCATAAGTTTCGCTGTGTTCTGTTCAAAACAATACAACGATTACCTAGCATATATTACTTCAAGTGAATGCATTTGTTCTTCATTTTTAGGAAAAAATTATACTTTTCACGAAACAAAAAACTCATTAAAATTCATTTATTGAAAAATATCTTTTCTTTGAATGAGTTTATTATATATTTTGTACATAAAAAGTGAGAAATCAATATATGTCTGGCGTTGAGAAACAAATTTAAATATTTATGGGAAAAGAAGAGGAAAGTCTTTTTTGATGGGAAAAAATCATGATTTGTTTGAATCATTCACCAGTTTTTATAATTAGCAATCAGTAGTTCTCCTTTCCTTCACATAGCATATCATATCTCATGTCTGCTCCAAATGTGATTCATTGGTTTTTGTTGTTTTTCAGCGATTTTTTCTCATAACCAATGATAACAAGAATTCTCTGTTCGTTTGCTTAATATTTATGGCCTCTTATCGCAACTCATTCTCTACGAACAGCACTGGTATTCAATTGGGTTTTTGAAAAATTCAAAACTCTTTTCAATGGTGCTGTTGTTAGCTGTTTGTGAGGACTGGTAGACAAACAACACGAACACAATAGCGTTAATGTCTAATAATGATTAGACCGTCAGAAAAGTCAAACGTTAGACCGTTTCTGATGTCTGATTGAATCGAAACGAGTGAAAGGCGTCTCAATCGTTGGCTTTCGGTGTAAAAGTCAGTCACAAAATGTTAAAACAGAACTACAAATGAAAACTACAGTCGAAACAAATTATTTTGCACTCAAAACACTTAAGCATTTGAAATATGGTTTGAATTTTTCATATGATTGAAGAAAATGTCAAATTTTTTGAAGTGAATTAAAATAAATGAGAAATAAATATGAAATTTATTATAGAGATTGTGATCGCAATAAGAATCGAAGGATAAACTTATTCAACATTTCGGCTGATTATTCATAATCTAACTGTTAGTGCAGAGGAATAGACATTAACGATATTTTCCTGTGTTGTTCTCTCACAATGTTAGTCATTGTTATCCAATCCCTACCGAACCCATTTGTGGGCTGAGTGTAAAGAGAATGTGTTTTTCTCGATAGACTCATAGATAAAAGGGAGACCTATTGGAAAGGGAGAGGAACTCAACGATTTAACTAAACTACTGTTATATACGATACCCGAACAGCAAAAGTATGATTCATATGATTCATCACTTTTGATGCTTTTAAAAACGTTCAGAGAAGACTAACTGTGCTCTACATTAACGACATGAATGTGCGATCGATGTGTTCATTATCGAGAGTGTAGTTTTTGGTTTTGCCAAGTGCTCAACACAGGCAAAACACCAGCACTGAGTCGGCAATGTCTGTGCGTTTTGAGCCTCGATTTTTAGTGCTTTACGACACAAAGTGGGTGGAAATCAGACCATTGATTAAAACAGAGTCAGAATAAAAAATTTATATACACCAGAGTATTAAACCGTATGCACCGGTGCTCTGGGTTTGCACTGCACTCGAAAAATAGTTTCGGTGAGAATTTTGGCGATTGATCAGAGACTGAGAAACAAGTGTTTGGTTTTAATATTAAATCGCGAGAAAGTTTGCACTGTTTTTGCATTTATATCAAAAATTATATCAATAATTTCATAGCAAGTCTTAAATCATTTTTGAATTTCAAATCCAATGTCAAAATGTTTTTATGCAATAAATATCTGATTAGAAGTAAAATAAAATTTGAATAAAGCAGTATATGTATGATAGGAAAGGTAGGATAGGTATTAAATTTTTGATATATTCATAAATAATTCCTTGAGATTGCGATCAGGGAATTGAGAAAATTTTTAATCAATACAGAAAATGCTCACGAATTAGATCTGATGATAGATTGAAAGATGAAAAATGTGACAAAATTTTTTATTTGATTTTCTTTCAAATTGAAAATCATTTCTGAGATACGACTCGAATGTTATGTTTGAGAAGAAGAGGATATCATTCGTGACATAGAATTCATTTATTATAATATGAAAACTACTGTAAATGTCTGCCATTTATTAAAAATTAGATAAAAGAAAAGAAATTCAAATGTATTTCAAAAGCTCTCTCTCTCTCTCTCTCTCTCTCTCTCTCTCTCTCTCTCTCTCTCTCTCTCTCTCTCTCTCTTTATTTATTTGAAATTTCTGAATAATATATCGATTAGAATAAGTATACGAAAAGTATAAATAGTTTTCCGATAATAAACTCAGAGTTGATTCAAAGGACCATAATATCGATTCACGTTTTTTATCTAAATAGAGAGAAATGGAAAATATTTCTTATTATCCGACCGTCTCTTGCTTTTGATGATAAGAGAAAGGTTCTTAAGAAAAAACTTATCCATTTATTTATTTATATGAATATCTATTCAATCAAATGAAGGCCACTGTAAAACATGACAAATGGCCCGAAAACATGACTTCATAAAAGCCTATTTCATCAACAAATTTGATCGAAGAAAATGTATTTCTCCTGAGAAAAAGAAATACTATATTTAATGCTTTTATTTTTATTATTTTGGGGCAAAATCCCAAAACGGGTTATAAAAAGAGTAAGTTATTATCAAAAGTGTATTATTATTATTATAAAGATTTATTCAGAGCCTTAAAAAAGGGTTCGTTTTCTGTGTAATCTCTTAAAACAATATTCAAAACAACAACAAAATATCAAACAGTAATTCAATTTCCACTGAATTGTTGTTTTAGATCTTGTTTTACATGAACTTAATTCCAGACAAACTTTTTTACTTTACTTTTGTATTCAATTTTCTTAACATTAAATTAGTTTTCAAGTCTGTAGTCATTTGCGATATTAAATGATAGAGAAAAAAAGCAAATCTTTTTATTCTTCATTGTTATTGTACTCTTAACCAAGTATATATCATTATTAATTCTTGATTATTATATTTGTGTCGATTAAAAATTGGAGCACTCGATTAGCAATGGATAATAGGAGTTGCTTTCGAACGAAAAAATTGCCACAATTTGACACATTTCCCAATTTTTGAAAAATTAAACTCAAAACAGAATTTGATTTAAAAAAGTGAACCAAAAGAGTAAAAAATCGTTAATTTAATCAATGAGTAGAAAAAGGTTTAAACAGAAAATTAAAATAAATAAATCAAATCAAGTGTTCATTAATTATGGTTTGAGACGCGCCTAACATTCAAATTGAAGCAAACATTTTGCAAAACACTTATTATTTATTGTTTCGTTAAATGAAAAATCATTAAATTTTGTCCTTTATTTTGTTTCCAATCGATTTGAAAGAAAATAAATTCATCAATTGTACAAGATTATTAAGGATTTTATTGTTTCATTGGCAAAGAAATATCATATAATAAGAATGAGATCATTAACACAACTATTCAATCGATTTTAATATTATTTTAGTCTCAAAATTTAGGGCAAAAAAGACGAATAAAATTTCAAAATTGAAAAAAAGTTGATTAAAAAAGTTATTAAAAATATGAGCAGTGATATAATGAACCCGTTGTTCGCCAACTATGGTATTGGAGACTCAATCAGAATCGAAACACTCATTGAGTGAGAAAATTATAAAAAATAGACAACTATTGCAATGAGAGACAGAGAGGGACCGGACGTCGAAATTATCCATAATTCGCTTTTTTTGTCATAAAAAGCGACAGAAATGTCGTCTTTAGGTTATTGACGAAACAGCACTTATATGTGATATTCCTCTTCTCAAGAATCACATGTCATATAAAAGTGTATACTTTTCTTATATTTTTATGAATCATATGAAGAATCGGCGGACGTTATACTCGAGTCGTTTTTGATATCTAACAATCAGCTTCGCGTTAGTGAGTCTGACTCTGACACCCAAATATCAAGCAATTCATCGGTGCATTCAATAGTTGATGAAAGTGGTTGTGCTCTCATATAAACTCATAGAATATATTACTTATATTTTATAAGACTTTCTTTATTTAAAGGAAAAAGTTTTATGAAATTTTGTTATATTTCTAATTTCTCTGTTGTGTAACAGCACTGGTAGTATTGGTAGGGGTAGAACAGGGCCTGACATAAGTCACAGTGAGAGCTAATGAGAAATTCATAAGAGAAAAAATGTATTTTTGCTCAGATAATCATAAAAACATATCTCACCCAAATATAAAGGGAATAGTAGACAAACTGAATGAGAAAGTACTGCACCCATGAATGAAAAGGCCTATGAGTTCTGACTTTTGTCTGTGTGTGAGTGAGTCCTCGCAAGAGAAGTCAACCATTGTATGAGAAACGACTAAATTTCTGTTTGGCATCGAATATGATTTTTTTCACAAAATCTTTACTAAAAAGATATATATCTTCTGAAAAGGTCTGAGTCTGAGACCGAACCCAACAAATATTAAGTACGAGATATGAAGCGATGAACGAAACAATAATAATAATTCTTATATAAGATATTAGTATAAGATTTCTCTTGTTTTTAATTTTTTACTTTTGGGAAAAATACTACAAATACTGAATACTCTCTCCAAAAGTGATTATTATTTTTTGTCGCTTTTTCTCAATGACTTTGAAAGTCATAACAGAATTCATTGTTAAATAAAGTAAATGACGAAAACATATTCAAAGATTAGATAAGAGTTTTTCTCTTAATTATAACATTAACTCGAATTTAAATGAATATAAAGAACTTAAAATCAGAGGAAAATAATTAGATTTGAAATATTGTCTAAAATGAATAGTCATGTCTTTCCTCGTTTTACAGAATAAATGTATTTTTTGTGGGAATTTATTTTTGCTTTGATTTGGAAATAGAAAGCAATTAAAAATTATTTACAATTTTTGTCACTTAAAGAAACAGATAATTCAATATTCAAACGATTAATTCATTTCATTTTCCACAACAAATCATAAGTATTGAGAGTTCACTGATTCGGATGTCCTTCGAAGACATTTTTTCACTGATATTATAAAAAGGCAACGAAAAAATGGTTCAGAATTTTGACAGAACCTGACATAAGCCTCGCTTCAGTGGAACCACACTATGTATGAGAGCCTGTCTATTATGGATGACTAAAGATTCACAGCAATGATGTATTGTTCTCCTCTCAGACACTACCATCGAATTTGATCCTCGACTTTGAATTTCATTTTTCTATCCAAAAATTATTTAGAATATATTGGAGGCGAAGAATATTCGGGAGATTTATGATATATTCTCTCAATTTTCTCATTTTGTTGTGAGAAAACATCAGATAAACTGAAATAAGGCTATAACCCAAACCTACGCCCGTCTCTCACTCTCATCACTGCCCACTTCTTTGGGCTCTTAATCGACACCTTAAGAGTGAGAACAGTTGTGTCACACAATCGACAAATGTTTAATGATATGGCACTGAATATTGAAACGCCTGAGGCTTTAATTGCGAAAAACATTTCCGATATATTCATAACCAATAAAAATAAAATTTCAATAATAGAAGTGAATGACAGAGGAAAAGGACAGACATTTAGGTTTTGACTGACTGTGGCTTTTGTGAGACAATCAGGAAAATCAGGAATCAATAAATAGAAATCGAGGCCAACAAAGACATTGTGAAAACCCATCTGTGATGTTGTGATGCCTAATGTCTGCCAAAAATTTATCAAATGATTTAGAAATTTGAATTCAATGGTTTGGAGACCAGAAAATGCATATCTCAAGGGGACCGACACGAGTGAATGAGTGCTGCCGAGCACTTGTTTCAGTATTGTGTGTTTCAGTTAGTTGCGCCCTAACACCAGCCACTGAGAGTCGGATGGATTTTTGTGAAACTCGATTGTAAAGATTCCCATCATTAGAGACCATAAGTTATATAATTTTTTGATACTGACATACATTGAGTGCAATAAATGGTTGAATGCGTGCGAAGGAGTTTTGTTGTTATCACTGGACATAACATTGTTTTTAGTATTCAATTCTAAGGTTATGTACTCTAAACTGTAATTTCCTCACATTTCAGTCATCAAACTATACCTTTTGAATAAAGTTTTTATCATTAATTCCTCGAAACTTTTGTTTTATATTCACAGACATATAATTATTTTCTTTCATAAAATGGTTTTTATAACTATTTTTTCTGCAAATATAGTTCACTTGAATTCAGATTCATTTTGATTTAAATTTCAAATTAATTTTTTGTTTGTTTGCAAATCTCAGGAATAAAATAAATAAATTTTCTTAAATGTAATAAAAGTTGAAAATTTCCTTAAATTTAAGATCAATTTAAGAACCATTAATCACAATAACTGTTCATTAGTTGAGTTTTCAAATATGAGACCCAAATGGCAGTGGACTCAAAGTCAAGAGCGAAAGAGTGAACAAAATACGCAAAATAGGAAACGAGTGCCGAACAGAGTAGAGGAAAAATAAACTTTTTTTTTGTCAAAACTTTATTCATTGATACTATTCTTCGGCAACATTTGGTTTTCTGGTCTCTTCGCTGTGAAACTGTTCACAAGCACTACCCTATTGTAATGGCCCAAGAGTAACAGCATGACAGGCGATATCTATTCAGAGCCATCGAGGCTTGACTTCAGTATTCGTCGATATTCTTAACGG
>JAQFXL010001090.1:0-14017 GCA_034693445.1 Edwardzetes edwardsi | reverse complement strand
ACGAACCTTATTTCCAATTATTTGATTGTCAAACAAATTAAGTCAACTGTTTTTAATTTGCTATTAATTTTGACAGAAAATGACAGAGAAGTGTTTCACTAAGTGCATAACTAAGCCTGGTACATCTCTAGATTCATCAGAAACGGTATTACATTTGATTGTCACTTTGAAAATACATTTTTTCAGTTTTTATGTTTGTGTCACTAATTTTGAGTGATTTAATGCCATTTATTCAAACAAAACGATTATCTTTTTTAAAATTGTGTGTGAATTGAATGCGAGTCTCAAATATGGGTCAATGTTTAGGTCAATGATTATTGATTACTAATCTGTTCCAAAGTTATTCTGTGCTACCATTCAGTCATAACTCAATTACATAAGTAATGAATATTTATTATATAATTGACGAGAATCTTGAAAACCATAACATTTTTATTATTTATTTAAGACTTAAATTATGATTAATTTGAAACTCAATTGCATTAAAAATAACGACAAATAGTGACACGATTTTCAGAATCAAGTGATGAATATCAATGACATTCAACTCCTAATTAGTGTTGAGATGTCCCTAATAATTGTTCTTTAACCAAGCTTATTCCCCAATTTAGTATTGTGAAGAATGCTTCTATGAATCTATAAATCTAGCTAGTTAACTTTGTTAATAGCTTCAGTGTTACCTGTAGCAGTTGTTGGATTAGAGCCATAGTTGATTATTTGCAATAGTAAGTGCTTGGTGATCCCATATTATTCCAATCATTAAAGTTCTCATCAAATGAAGTTCAGACTTAACGCTTGGTTTTGATTAATTAGATTTCCTTTGATTTCAGTTCTTTTAAAGGTTTTTATTTAATTGAAAACATTTATCGATTGAATGAATATATTAATCGATTCGACTTTTATTCACTTATTAATGCATTTTCACGAAAAAACATTTAAAGGATTAAAAAAATAAAATATTTATAACTTTTTTTTAGTTTCAAACTATTTATTAAACTTTCATTTATAGGCAATAAATCTTAAAATAATTGAATCAGACTTTTGATTGAATTATAATTATATTATTTTCAAACCTTTTGAGTCAATTAATTTTGATTAAAATAAGTTAAGACTTTAATTGAAGCGAAAGATTATATTAATTATAAATTAGTAATAAATGGTTTCGTTGTTCTAAATAACAATTGATTTGAAAACAAAACACAAAAATTGTTCATAAATTCAAAGAAAACTATTAAAATATAATTAGTTTTGTTCTCATTATTGTCGCACTGCCTCCAAAAACCCCCCACTTTTTGTTAAATAATTTGTTTGATAAGTAAGACAACTATTCAGTAGTTTATTGTCTTCAAAGACAGATATTTTTTCATTCTTTCCTTAATCACAAACTTTCAATTCGTTTGTCATTAGTTTTATTTGTTATTTCTTTTCTTATTTTATTTCTATTTTTGTTGTTTTCATTATTATTTTATTTTCGTTTAATTATTTGAATTTTAATTACAATTTTTAACATTTGGATAAAAAATTGTTGTAATGATTGAAACATTTCTTAGTTAAGTTTTATGAAGACAATAGCTATTAACCAATGAAGTAATCCTTTTTTTTGTGTACCTTTTTCTCGGTGTCTGTCATTTGAATGACATATTGATTGATATTAAAGTTTTTTACGCTTTTTTATTGAATCAATAAATCATTTCATAAAATGTATTGAAAATTCTGTTCAAATATTTTTCTTTATTCTTAACCTCAGAATAATTGCTTTTTTCAAATCTATTGTTGATTTTTTCACACAATTTCTCAATCATTTAGTGTAAAAACTGATGAGATTTTCCGCAAACTATTCAGATCTCACACATCCTTTCGTAGGAATTTCTGCACTAATTCTCTGAAAACAACTTCAAACAAATGGCTTTTTAAACAATTTTTTGATCCATTCTTTTCTTTTGTGTGATTTATAGAAATGTCTGAACTTATGTGTCGATAGGTTTGTCGACGCCTATAACATAACCAGCAAATCATACGCAACCAGAATTCAAAAAGAAAAAGGCTTTTAATAAAGGCTTCTCTTCTAGTGTTCACTGATCTGAGACTAACATAAAAACAAATACAAAAAACAATTCTATATTTAATTACGTAAATAAGAGTAACACCAATGAGAAGCTCCAAGACTTGTTGTCTGTGCTCTTAGACCCTTTCTCACGTATGGGTGCGGACCAGTTGATGAACACATAGTTTACAATCCGTTTAACTTAGTCTCAGATTTGAATGAATTTCAAATTAAACGTTAGATTATTAGACGATTAGTTATTTTGTATATAACATAATATTTTCGAATTTGAATAAACAAATGATTTTCTGCTCGATTCAAATTGTTTGCAATTTTCTCGGTTTACGAATGAGTCGATTCAAATGTCAAGTATTTAATAATAAACTTATTTTTCTTTATTATTTGTTTGATATTAAATTACTTTGAATTTGAAACATAATTAGCGCAGAAATACAATCAACTAATTATTGTTTTACAAAAAAATGTGTATTAATTGTGAAAATCTTATTGAAAAATAAAATCGAGGCTTAAAATAATAAAATAAAATTATGACCTCTTTTTATAACAGTCTGTTTGAAAATTATAATCAAAAGCAACGCTTCTGTAAAACATTTAATAGAAATAGTTTTATATAATAATAACTCTTAAATTAAAAGTCAATTTTTATGGCAAATAATTTCAATAATCAAATGATTTGTTTCAAAGACAAAGGAAACGGGGAGTCCTTTCCACTGATTTCTTCATGGTTTCAGATGTTTCGTATAATTTCTTATTCTTATAAATAACTTATTCTCTAATTTCGTAATAATAATAACATCACTGAAAGTGCGCCCAAAATATAATAATAATAATACAATAAAACTTATTTATAGATCTCTTAATATATCTATTGATTGGATTTCTTTTACAATTGTCTAAAATATTGTTCGCATTTCTTCAGAATCGATGGTAAGAAATATAATACTGAATCAAAATTAGTATTTTCTCCAGAAATGAATTTTTACATTGATTTGAGTCACGAATCAGTTATTTTTGTTACTATTGTTTGTATTTAAACTAATATTATATTTATATTATTGTTGATTACAAACCAAATGTCGATTTTGGGGAAAAATAATTTTCAAAATGGATTTTTCATATCAATCAAAATCCTTGAAATTGAAGGCAATAATCATTTTTAGGCATTAATTCGATTAAACAAAACATCATTAAAATTGTGGAATGCATTCAAAAATGATTGTTATGTTAAATAAACTCAAAATAAATAAACTTCTTGTGAAGAAACCCACACTAAATGGTCCCAAAAGTCTTATCAATACAAAGGAATGCAAACAAACATTGAAACTGTTTTTAAAGGAAATTATTTTTTGAAACGAAATAATAGAACCGATCGGTAAGGAGTGTGCGGTTTTCGGTCAGTTGTTATACAGTTGTGGACAATTTTCGTAGTCTGTCGATCTCTATCTGAAGAGTGGCCAACTTTTTCCGTTCGTCTGCGACATCATTAATGAGATCCTTAATTATTTTACTGTAAGAAAGTTTCTGCGATTCGACCACTTCTTTGAGTTCAGTGACCTATTTTACAAACAATTCGGCCAAAAATATAAGTATTTTTCTATTAATTTTAATGAAAGACTCAATTATTTCTATACTTTGACAGACATTTAAAGAGCAAAAGCGTTTCAATTTAGTGAACAAACAGTTGAATTAAAAATACAATCAGTTTTTGGGTTTCTTTTTGAATGACATGCGTTTCAAATGTGAGTTACGGTTTGCAAAACATATTAATACCAAACAAATGAAAACAAAAAACTGTTTAAATACCTGTTTGACTAACGAATCGAAGTCCTTCCGACTGACAGCCGACTCTTTGAGAGCGCGAATCTCTTTCTCTAACTCTGAGACATCGCTCTTCTTATCGGCTGAAGGACTACCGACACTGTCTTCGGCTTTAGGCGTTGGCTTAGACACAGATGCGGTGGTTGTGGCAGAACTGATGACTATTTTGCTCGTTGTGTTGGCTGTTGTCGTCACGTTAGACACTGTGCTCACAGACTCTGTGACGACAGGAGTGGCCGTTATTACCGGTTTAATCGACTTTAACGGCGGTTTATAAGAAGGGATCGAATTCGAGTCATTCTCTTCAGGAGTAGATGACTGTTGCAGTGATTTATTGCTGAAATCTCCCGAAAATCTGTTCGGAGAGGTTTTGGTTGGCGAACTGAGAATGGGTTTGGTTGGCCCGTCTTCAGGTTTACGCTTTTCCTGAGCCTTTCTCAACTCGACCATCCAAGGGGGTAACTTTTCTGTCTTTTCCGGGGGACTCTTTTCTGATGGCATTGACTTCTGTTCAGTGGAGGGATTACTAGAATTGCTGTCAATTCTGTTTTGAACGACAGATATGTCTCCGTTCTCTTTGGATTCATTTTCTGCTTCTTTAGACAGAAATAAAGCCGAAGGCGGCCGTCGGGAGGACGGCCCTTTAGGTCTGCTTTGAGTCAAATGAGTCAACTTATTGCTGGTCGCGTCGATTGATGTGAAATGATTTTCTGAGCCATTGTTTACGACATTAGGTTTGCCGTTCGATTCCAAGTCTTTGTCGTGTTTTGAGCCGTTTTCTTGTGGGACTACATCTGGTTTAACACTAGAGGTGACAGTCGGTGGCTGTGATTCTGGCTTTGGCTTCGATTTGAATAATGACGAATTCAGTACAGGCTTTCCGGGTATTACTGGCGCTGAACCAACACCTGAACTACTATTGGAAACGAGACTCGTTTTTGGCAACTCTTCAAATGTTTTGTTTGAAATTTTGATTGAATCGGATTTCAATAAATCCGATGCTTTTGAATGATTTGATGCGATGGCAATCGGCGGAGGCTTTTCTGTGGGCCGTTCGGGCTTTTTGTTCACTTTTGTCGAATTCGGTTCTTCTGTTTTGATGAGTTCAACGAAATTGTCGGGAAAGAGTGCTATACGTCCATTGAGCTCACCCTTCCACCAGCCAACGTCTTCGATTTCTTTGGAGACAATTGTGATGATTTCGCCTTCTTTTATAGTCAACTCGTCGTCATTTTGTGCCTCATATGCGAACAGAACCTTTGCCTGTTCTCTCACCGGCTTTGGTGGCAGTTTAGGGGCCGCCTCGGCTTCTAAAGCAGGAGTCGGTGGCGGAGGCTTTTTCGGTACACTTTTATTGTTGTCTCCGATTGGGGAGAGTTTTGGTACTTTACCCCCCGCGAAGATATCACCGAAACCTATTTTAGCGATAGGTTTGGGCTTTTTCTCTAAACTGTCGTCTCTATTAAGAGAAGACTTATTGCCGTCGAGTGAATCGCTGTCACTCTTATCAGACAAATCCTTTTTATTGATTTGTGGCGAATCTGATGTCACTTCGACGACAAAATTAGACGGGAAAACCCCAGTCACTCCCTTATTGGTAACCCCTTTCCACCAGCCTTTTAATCAAATCAAACAATAGTTAGAAATTATTAACGAAAATGACAGAAATTGAGGCAAACCTTCTTCTATTTCATCGAGAATTTCAATCACATCATCGACTTCTAGTTTGAGTTCGTCATCATTTTGTGGCGCATAAGAGTAGACAACTTTAGCTCTTCTGGTCTTCATTATTATCACTTCATTTAATCACACAAACAGTTTGTCTCAAAATGTCAATAATTGAACACAAAATTGAATACAACTGTTATATCAAATACTGTCCGCCATTTGTGATGAAAATTAAGTAAATTCCCAATCAATTCAATCCGAAGACAATTATTTGTGATATCGATATAAACAGCGATAAAAAGCAAATGAAATGCGAAACGAGTTTTGATTTGAGAGTTGTTTTGCGAATACTATTACAGAAAGAGATAAATGTATTGAAATATAATTAATATCAATATTTCGGTGAATTAATCGTTAATAAGGCAACAGATCTATTGAACCAACGATTGATTGATTGATAAGATTTGGATACGAAATATGAGAACTAATATCAACTCTTTAGATGTGGTTTTGGATTGAGTGCCACAACAGTTGTTGGGAATAACTGGTGATTATCACTGAATCAGACAATCGTATCGTCAATATTGAGGTCAAACGAATCCGGATTTGTATTTAGCCATCAATTTGTTAAATACATTCACAAACCATAAGACATAAGACAAGACACAAACAGAGCTAAAGAACTTGTTTTTTGTTCACAAAATTTGCATTCAATTCAAACAAATAGTCAATACTTTTGTTTAGAAAATATTATTTACTTTTAAATCTGTGAATCAAAACACGATTTGACGATAAAAAGACGAAATGAGAGACAAAACCAAAACTACGGCAAAGAGTAGTAATAATTGTTTTCAATTCAATGTCAGGCAATAAATGGCAACAAAATGCCATCAAATCACTCATTAATCCAATAGACGTTTAATTGATATTTCATTTGTACTGACCTTTAAATTGTGATAATATTTGGCTCAGAATTAATTATTTGTTAAAACATTGATTAAAACGCGAGAAAAATAAAATCTTTTTTAAAAATAAATATCTATTGAATATCACTTTTGAGTTGATATGAAAAATAAGTGACAATAATATGAAACTATCGACAGAAGTGTGGAATGCATTGAGAGTGCAGTCAATGCTAACGTAAGTCAGACTCACAACAGGCAAACACCAGAGCGTCAGTCGATGTATCGCTTTTACAGCACTCTTATTATTATTTCTCGCTCAGCCCTTCAAATAGGCGTCACTTGTTTTGCTCATACAGTCAGTCCCAGTGAGAAGACATAGAAGAGTGAATGCGAGAGAGAGAGAGAGAGAGAGAGAGAGAGAGAGAGAGAACAGTGAAGACCAGATTCAGTTCTAAAACCTGTATATTTAGACTTTGATAGCCTGCAAGTCGTATATAAAAGTTATGTGCAATAAAGTAATAGCGAAATACTTAAACTTATTTAACTCCTCTGTAATCTCATGAAATAGTCGTTCGGTTCGTTAGAGCATTGGTGGCAATAAAGGGAACATTCACTGCCTGTTCACTGACAGTGTTGTTTCATTAGATGCCAAAGTTAGACAAAGTAAGCCGGGCCTTAAATTAAGCAATAATTGCCAATCATTTCTTTATTGAACACGAATTAAGTTCTTTGTGTTGGAAAATATCTTTTTTAAGATATGAGTTTCAACGCAATTCATTGCCAAATACATCACAATTGGGATGACATGAGTCACAGCTCAGGCATTGCTTTTGCTTTCAATTAGAAACAACTGATAAATTAAATTAAATAAATATGACCTTAATATTAATTCCGAATCGTTTTCGCAAATTTTTCGAACATATAATTAATGTGAAAAATAGCAAACTAAACAAGGCTTTGTTCCCGTTTCTATAATGCTGATATTAACACTTCACAAGTTTACCTTGCTAATAGTCGCCACATAAGTTGTTAAATTGACTGATAAATTCATAACTCGTGATATACTCTTATTTTAATATTTTCGTATCCAATGAAAGAATAATAGCATTTGAAATGTCTTTAATATAATTTTAATGAATAGTCAGTATTATTGTCACACATTGTCACTACATTTAAGTCGGTTTTACTCAACAAAAAGTTATGTAAATCAACGCCTCGTTTATCGCTTGTATTACGCATACTATGAATATTTGTCTAAATAATAGTTATCTCTATTCTGAGCTAATGGTCTCAAAACCGTCTAATTTGGTTGAACTGACTTTAATGAGGACTTAATTTATAAACGGATGTCAAAAATGACTGAATATTTCCATACAATAACTGGTTCTTTATTTTCTCATTCCATTAAAAAAAGGAAACTTTTCTCATAATTGAATTTATGCCGAAAATAGTCTATTGTTTTGTTACACTTTCTCTACATTTTCTAAATTTAGTAAATATTTATTGAAAGGAGAGTTTGATTTCGCTTTTAGTTTGACAGAAATGGAACGAAAACTTCATTCAAATTATAATTATTTTGAATTCAGTTAATATCCCAACAATTTTTGATTGTATTTTTTGATTTCATCGAAAACTTGTAACTTTATGTTTGTGTAAACTCCGATATCGAGTGACGATTTTATTGACTCATTGGTCGATAAAATATCCTGGAGTTTGGTTTCTAGGATTCGAATCTTTTTGTTTATATCGTTGTTATCAATACTGGTCTGAAATGCAGTCATTTGAGACTTTAAATCCTCACAACTCTTCTCCAATTCAGATGAAGTCTCCGATAGTTTTTGTTTCTCAGATTCCATGTTTGCCAACTTATCCTCGATTTCGGCCTTCAGTTTCGGGATATCCGAATACTTTTCAATATCTTTATGCAGATTTGTTATCTTTGTCTTTAAGGCTTCCATTTCCGACCCGATCTTAGCTTCTAGCTGTTCTATCTTGTTCAAATCCAATTCTAACTTTCGTCGCTCATCCTTCATAACTTCAATGGATTGCTTACCACTGAGGGGTCTATTTTCAGTGCTGTCCTTCTCTCTCATATTTCCACTGAGGCTATCAATATGTGTAAGACATCTTGAAAGCCGTGCCATCGATTCATTGATCTCTTCTCCCATACTCTCTATCTTCTGTATTTCAGCGCTTCTTTGGTCCTCATACTCATCAAGGAATTGATCGATAGATAGTTCCTTCTTCTTGAGCTCCTTATATTTGAGGGCTGCGCCGACATCTTCATAGCTCTGAAGTTCGTTATTAATATCTTGTATTTGTTCTTTGATGGCAGCAATGCGTGACTCCATAATAGCGATCTCGTTGTTGTCGCGCTTGACTTGTGCGAGAAGGCGTCCCCTTTCGTCTCCGCTATTGCTGTTCTCACTGACTAAATGGTTGCGCTGTTTCTCTAAGTCACGAAGTCTGGCCACTGATTGCAATATTTCGCGTCTAATGAGTGAATCGGTGTTATTAGAGTTGACTTCAATTTGATTTCGTTTTTCTCTCCAAACGCTTATCTCAGACTCTAATCGTTCGCTTTGGAGCCGAAGTTTTTCATTAGTCTTCTCAAGCGATTCGAATGTTTTATTGTCTTCAGGAGTGAACTGACGCTTAAGATTAGTCCAATTGTTCTGTATTTGTTTCAATTCGTTTTCATGGTTTGCGATCAACTCTTCCCTCTTCTTTTTCTTTTCGTAACTCATTTCCAACTTTTCCATATATTCATCGTTTTGTAGTTTCAGTGCTTTTATGTCTTCTTTGATCTCATTTTCGTCTTCTTTGAGTCTCAATCTGTCGTTGAATTCATTATAAATTCCCAATTCATTCGCCAATTCAGCCAATTCTTTAGCCAATGTCTCAGCCTTTCTGTGATAGACTCCAATCCTGGCCTCTTCGTTGGTCATGGATTCGCATTCTTTGCTAAGAGTTGCGATTTCGGCACTCAATTCATTGATTTTAGTGCGCAATAGACTTATGAAATAACTTTTATCCTGAACCTGACGTCTAATACCTGATTTACCTCTGGATGTTCTAGGTGCTATCAAGCCAGTGGAGGTAAGCGGTCTAGCCCCACCAGTCATAGGCCGACTGGTGATTGGCCTCTGTCCAACCCTGGATGATAATATTCTGGAACTATCCATTTGTCAACACTTCTCAATTAAAGATTAGTTTGTTGTGTTTTCAAGGAATTGTTTGCTTTTGAATTGTACTCTTCGTAGTCATAGAGACACAGAATTCGTGACACTATTAGCAAAACAGAATATTATAGTGTCGTAACTGATATGATGTGCTTTAAAGCTATTAATTTTAGTTTTGTTTTTCTGATGTCTTCGGATAACTAAGAAAATTTGATAAATGAGTCGATCGAATGGTTTTCTGTTATTTAATCTTTTATTAAAATAATGATATAATTATCACAAATTATTTTTCAATTAAGAAAACGTTAATTAATGAGAAAAATTCAATTTTAGATAATTTCAAAGTATAATTAGAATTAAAATCGTGTTTAATGTTGAAGTTTATCGACTTTTATAGACTTTTTTAATGTATTCAATGAAATAAGGGTTTAAAGAGGTATTAAACTAATCAAGAGGTGACCCAACTCTTTAAACAGACAAATATTCCTTATTAACAAATCAGTTCCTTGAAAATGAATTGAATTTCAAGGGAGTCCCACGCGTTGGTCACCTCTGATGGCATCCAATCCATTGGAATTGGTGCTGTTTTCAGTAATCCCTTTATTGTTATTACAGTTGAAACTACCGTTACTTAACTTACATCTTTGCAATTTGGGGGAACCCATAAAAAACTCGCTCAAATTCGGATAAGACTCTAAAGATTGTATGTCTGTTATGATAATATGAGGCGTTTGTGGTGTCGGGTCCTCTGATTGAATGTCTTCCTGAGAATTATTTTTAGATTTGGCACTTTTATAGCAATACCAACACGACATCAATATCAGTAGCAAAGGCAGGAACGCCAACACTAACAGCCATATCAATTGATTGTCTTTGATTTGACACAACCTCTTGTCGTGATTGAACTCATAGTGAAATCTGCAAATACAACTGGAAGAGTTTGCTTTTTTTTCATTGCCCGCACAAATTCTGTTCTGGTCATATGTCTGGCACTGGAGGTCGTTGAGACAAATGAAATGTTTGCATTGGTCGCCCTCTAATCGGTAATCAGTGGCACATTTGCAGACACCAGAAATGCAAATATAATAATCCAAATCTTCGCAGTCGTAGTCGTCTTTACATACTTTATCGACTGTCGAGACCACTGTTGCGTTGCCTTCGGTGTAAACTTCCGAAAAAATTGATCGAAAATTTGTTATCAGAATAAAAATCATAACTAATTTAAAAGAAGAGATCATTTTTCAGCCATTCCTGAGTTACATCTGAGGCGTAAAACATTTGGGTCAGAATTCGATGAATCCCGGATCGATTTTATCTGATTCGCGACAATAATATGTTGAGACTTTGATTCGATGGCAATAAATCATTGAATAAGTCATACGATTGAGGTTTAAGTTCAATGTTTTATAACTCTATTATAATTTTTTTTTTCACAAAGTTTCACAATTAGTCGAAAGACTTCTCATTTGATATTCTCTGAGAGAATCATCGCTTTTAACTAATTATATAAAATCTTGATTTTATTGCTTCAGACAAATAATTTCCGTCAAATGAATTCATTAGAATCTCATTAACCATCACTTCTTTGCATTTTTCTGATCCATAATTAGATTTCCAAACGATTATGTCATTCATTTTGAGTGATTTTATTGAGAAATAGAGACGATTTCATTACAAAGTCTATAATAAAGGCATTAAATGGATATTAAGTTCAGTTAATTCGATAAATTTAATCAAATTTTCTGATTTTTTATTAATGGTTTGTTAAAAATGATTGATTTAAACGGAAAAAGCAAACAATAAATTTGAAAAGAGATAAAAATAATCTTTAATTTATTTCAACAGATTTTTGGGTCGAATAAAAGCTGATTTGATTCGAGGCGTGAATCGCTTCAGGCGTTCATCAAAGGCCATAATAACTCCATTTCTTATGCATTATTCAAAACCAATGCAATACTGGTTTCAGATAACTGTTAGATAACTGTGAAAGCAATATAAGGGTTACACTAATGAAAGAACAGCCAAACGCTTCTCATTCAGGTATTGAAGTTCGGTTTGAAATGCATTTTCGAAGCCTTCCGTTGACTTGAATTTTGAGACAATACTGTCAGCCCTTTTGATAACATCTAGCAATTCATTCGCGAATTGCTTTTTGATATTCTGGTCTTCAGTCTCATCGATTAGTTCCCACTTAAGACTAATTGATTTCATTAATTCAACCATAAGTTCAGTGCTCTGTTCCCCAAATATAAGACCAGTTATTTTAACGCCCTGTTGACAATACCTGACCGCTCTGTCGAAGTGGCCCATCATTGCATAGCACCGGCACAAGTCATCCTTACTTTTACAAAGAACTCGATTTTGAATGTAAAGGTTTAATGTAAGCAATTCATCCGATTTATGCAAATTAATCAAAGCTTCGCTCAGTTTTTGTTTTTCGAGTAAATCGAGTCCTTTTGCCGAATATTTTAACCCGTTTTCAACGTTTTCAATGCATTTGCGGACATCCAGTTCTGTGCTCTTGCAGTTCAAACACTCACTGGTGAGGTCCTCATTATGAATGACAGCTCCGTTACATTTAAGGCATAACAGGGCTCGGGTTAGGTTTTCCTTACGATTCTCACAAACAAAGCACTGACACTCAAAATAGTACTGAGTTTTCAACTTATTTTGTCTGTCTTTACGACTCATTCGCTGAAAGTTAGGTCCGTAACAGTAATTGATTTCTTCACCACTTTTTATATTTCTCGAGGCTTTGACTGTCATTTCTGAGCCGTGAAAAAAGGTCAGAATATTCGGATCACAGCTATGATTAAGCAAACTGATAGTCGGGTAAATGGCCGCTCCTATAATATCTTCGCTGCCATCGAATCCAAATTTCTTGAAATCTTCGTCGAAATTCTGTTCCAAAACACTGATAAGATTTGTGGACAACTGTTGGATGTGTTTAAGAATAACTTCTCCCAAATAAATATAATTCTTATCTTCACGACTGATATGACAATTGTTTTCGAGAACCAAAAGTAGAAAACTGGCCGAAAGAGTGTAACTCAGCATAGAATCAAAGCTGTGCTCATTTTGGTGATCCATCAATTGATAAATTGCTCGATAATCTGATGAATACAAGACATCGTTGTGAGAGTTCTTGTCATTTATTTCTAACAACTTCTTTGATATTCTGATCACATCTTTTATTCCAGTTTTCAAAACAATTCTTAAGACTAAGTATAAAACTCCGACCTCTTTGGACAGGAATAACAAAGACTTGCATTCATAGGAATGGTATTCATCCCACGCCTTCTTACGACATGAATGACCACAATATTTGATTTGAGAGCATCCGAAACATGGAATCGAATGGTTTTCCAAAGCAGACAAACAATGATTGCAATACAACTCCAAACTATCTCTATTGAGATAAGTGGCAAATGGCTGCTCCACCAGAAGAGTGTCACCAAATTTGATATCTTTGACAGATATCATAAGCCGTCCTTTGTTTGAATTGAAGTCAATTTTGATGGAATCGCTGGCACTTGGAATCAAATGGTTGGGATTGGCTATCATGTGGTGATTCGAGTCATTGCTTTCATCGTTTGTCTCACTATTGTCTGAATTTTCACCATTTGTTTCCTCTTTCTGTAAATTGATTTCAATGAGAAGTTTTTCGAGATCTGTCTCTATCTCTTCGGCTATACTTTTATCGCATTGTTTGGCGTATTGTCGCAACTCTTCCATCTCTTTGAGCGCTAAATCAGTGTTCGTCAAAGATGTCAAACAATGAGTTTTTCTTAACATAAGTCGGTATTCATTATCATTCGGATAATTATTACGAATCGCTTCTTCGATGTCCTCTAAACATGACTCATAATCTTCGACTCGAAACAAGACTTGAGATCTATCGGCAAAGGCCAGCGATAATTCAGTTGACTCTTCAGTTGTCGAAGGAATTGGAGCCAAACAAATAGCTTCAGAGTAGAGTCTAAGAGAGTCGGCGAAGAGACCATCTCTGAAACAGTCGCCGGCCTTTTGTCGCCGTTCTTTACATTTGTTTAAATTCTTTTCATAATTATTATTGACATTTGATTTGAAGATATCTTCATATAATTGTTGGACGCCTTTCATCGCATTCCTATTATTAATGCAAAACTCAATTCGACTTTTATTATCTTTTAATTTCTTAAACTCATCGATGAAAATATTTTCTTCGAAATTGTCCACAGATTTCAATTTCAATTTTAAAGTGATTACAAACTTCGAGAACTGATTCCATCCCTCGTCCATGGAATCACTGTTATCAATGTCTTCAGACATTTTGGAAACTCTTAGTCTTATTCAACTGAATGATTACAAATTGAAGACAAGTTGTGAAACAATTGTCC
>JAQFXL010001089.1:0-14022 GCA_034693445.1 Edwardzetes edwardsi | reverse complement strand
TTCTGGACCATAAGACAATGGTATGTCTTTGGTATTGTGCTGCTCCCGGTGTTGTTGGGCAGCCTTCAGAGTCGGTGTTGTTGACTCCGGACCAGATAACGATGGTATGTCACTGGAATTAGACTCAAGTGTTTCGACCACTTTCGAAGGAACCACCCGACTACTTATGGCCGAACCCCGAGTCCAACCAACGTTCAAAACTTTATCTGATGTCTTCGCGCTTTCCATTGATATCATTGACGATAGCTTCTGATGGATATGTTTAGTGATATTCAAAGAAGTTTATGGAAGTGTTTTAAAAGACGGCGGAAAAAGTTTTAATCATTGGCTAAGAAAAAAAATTTCAAAATTTTCAAACCATTATTGAAAAAAAAATTTGCGAAAATTTTTTCGACAATTTTTATTGAAATAAATAACAATTGAATTGAGTATTGAATGCATTGAATGTGAACTGAGTTTCGGCTTAACTCTAGTTCTTTGCAAATAAATAATCAAAAGAAAGAATATTTTACTTATGATTCTCTAAAATTTCAATTTTCCACTCAAGAAACCATTGATTTGGAAGAAGCGCTTCTATATTGACCATGGTCAATATTGTTCTAGCATACCTTCTGCTACCTCATGGCTTTCTGCTTGCTCAATTTGACATTAGTTTGCTTCAAATCGATGAGAAATGACTGTTTAGTACTAAAACTTTGTCCAAATATCTCGGATCTAAGGCTTTGCGTCTAATAGACAACTGTTGACCACTTGTAGAGTAATGACAACACTTTGACAAAACCGGAGAAATACTAAGTATTCTTTGCGCCAAATTCCGAAGTCTTGGCAAACGAATGGAGTGCTCTCCGCACCAGAACTCCAGTGGTTGGGTTTGGCCGACATCTAAAATATTTAAAATATTTGCAACAAATCTGGAGTTTTGCGGATTATTTCAAATATTTAATAAAAAATTCAATAAATCTTTTGTTTGAAATGATATCAAAATAATGACAAATAATCTTCTGTTTAGTGGTCTTCAAGAATACAAACTGCGTTGTCGTAAACCATCTGTAGATCAACTTTATGTCCGACCAGATCTCTGATGTTATCGATGCCGTACTTAATCATTGTAGGCCTCTCGAGTCCCAAACCCCATCCCAATGCGTTCACATCAGACGGCAGACCCATTGGTAAAAGCATTTCTGGTCTGAAAACACCGGAGTTTCCGATTTCAACCCATTTGTTGAGGCCTTCGTGAAAGCTATAGACTTCCATTGAGGGCTCAGTATAGGGATTATATGTCGGCTTAAAGCGCAGGTTTTTAATACCAAGTTTCAAAAAGAAGTCTCTGATGAGTCCCATCAGATCACCTAAAGTGAGGCCGACATCTGCTGCCACGCCTTCTATTTGATGGAATTCTGCCAAATGGGTGGCGTCTAACGTCTCGTTTCTAAACACCCGATCGATACTAAAGAGTTTTACGGGTCTGAATGGCTTTCCTTTGCACTGTTTAGCCAATGCGTGCAACATTCTGGCACTGATAGAAGTGGTGTGCGTTCGCAACACATTCTTCTTCGTCTCTTCAATCTTCCAGTCGTATTGATATCCCTGAGAACCGTATTCACCTCCGATGTGGACGGCCTTCACTTTCTCCACGTATTCCATTGGCAATGAGTTGCAATTTTGTGGATCAGACAAGAAGAATGTGTCCTGAAGATCGCGGGCCGGATGTTTCTGCGGCACAAACAGTGCGTCAAAGTTCCAGAACGAACTCTCGACGAACCGATTGGTCGGCATTTCTGTGAATCCCATCTCTAAGAATATTTGTCGAAACTCTTGTCTGACTTTAAGCAATGGATGCAAATGACCCCTTTCGGGAGGAATTCCCATCGCATCGAAGTTATAGTCTTTGAATGATTTTTGTTTCCACGAACCCTTTGATATCATTTCTGCCGTTATATCTGTTTCTGGTTTTTCAATATTCAGAGTAAAGTTCTCTCCCTTTTCGATGTCATAACTCTTGACAATCACTTCTTGGATTAGTTTTCTTTTCTTCAGTTCTTGTTTTTGTTGTTCTCTCACCTATTCGTCAAAAGACAGACATTTTAATTAAGACATTAGTTTTAATTGAATGCAGACCTCATCGATGGCCAGATTATTGATTCTCTTCAGCAACAGCTGTACCTCGTCTTCAATTGAATCCACTTTTCGTTTGACAATCGGTTTGCTGGAAGTCTTGTCGATTGCGATCCACTTTTGAGACATTGCTTTACTGAAGCCGAGTTTGGCCACATTGGGGTCACCGATGGATTTCATTAGAACCGATTGTTCGATACCATCCTCTGGAATGGCGTTCCAAACCACAGCCTCGTGGCTACCATTTTCGACAACCTGTTGGCCCTCTTTAGTCAAATCAAATCTTTTGCTCTCATTTTGTGTACTTTTAATGATATTTCCCAAAGACTGCAAACTCTTAATAACGCCGACAATCTTCTGGTGATCTAACGATAGCTCTTCGGAAAGATTTAATGAATTCAATTTTGATCTCTCGCTTAGAAGTCGAAGAATGTCTTCACTCAGGTTCTGTTCGGACATAATTCTGCTGACGATTAATCACTAATTGTTTCCAAAAAACACTTTCAAAATATCGACAATTTTTGGTTAAAATCACAAAATAAGTAAAATTTAATAAATATATTAAAATTGAAGCGAAAATGGTTTGAATTTAAAACAAATAATGAATTTGCGGTAAATTCACTCAAAGTTGACCATCGATTACATCAGACAATTAGTGATCAATCGCTTAAATATTGTTTGTTTTGTAATCAGACGTGTGTTGTGTCTGACTAGGAGTTGAGTTAAGCACATGTCTGGCACTTCTCACTCATTGCGTTACATTAGCGGAGAGGAGAGCTCTTTAAACTTTTTTTGCCTGGTTTCTAGATATTGAAACAAAACGCATAATTATTTGCTCGGTTAAACTTTTCCAAAAGTTTGATTTTTTTTTAAATTATCCATAATTTCTTTCCTAATATAAATGATTTTAAATGACTTTATAATTATATAAACGATTAAATGATTGATAAGAATCTAAATATTGTTTTATTCAAAGTTTGAAACTTTTATTATAATTCCAATTGAATTCAAAAACATTTAACTATTTTATTGCAATTTAATAGAAATCATCGCCGGAATCCATTTTGAATCAAATGATTGATTAATAATATAATTGTATATCAATTGTCGAAGAGTTCGAAGCTCTTATGAATGAGATAATTGATAGATGAAAATAGTAGTTGAATGACACTTACCTCAAGTTAGCCTCAATTGAGATTCGTTTGAATTATAGGAAAATATAACTTTAATTAATCGACAAATACTTAATTAATTACAAATCAACTAAAAATAAATTCAAACTTAATCTACAATAGTTTTAAACGATTAAAAATAGTGGATATAATGATAATAATAATAATTAAAATAAAATAATGATCACAAATGAATGTTCGACTGTTAACTGGCACTTAATTAACACAAACAACTTGACTAAGTTTAGTTTAGTTCAATTCTAGGGGTTTTCTTATGAAAATTCAATTCAATAACACATTTATTTCTAAACTATTTCTTCACCTCTTTATCGTGTAATAAAACTAACAAAATGGGCTGATTTTTTGCACTCTGAGGAACAGTCTTCAACTGATCCAGGGTGTTAACAATTCGCGCATTAGATTCACTTCCGGCGGCCTTCAATTCACCCGAATCTTCTTCTTCTTTTTCTTCATCTTCCTCGTCGTCTTTATTATCACTCTTTTGAGGCGTTTCACTACTTTGTGTCTCTTTTGGCGAATCACTTATTTTATTGATATTGGGATCAGTTTTAGTGTTAATAACACTGAATATATTCTTCAACATATTCTTCTGCTGTTCATCTGTGAGGTCATCGATATTGAAGTTAGTATTTGTTTGTGTCTTCAGATTGTCATCACTGTTAAAGTCATTATTATTATTATCATTATTATCACTACTCTTAGCATTTATGAAGTTCTTGATATCGTCTTCTAATGGTATTGAAGTGGAAAGCATTCTATCATTGGTTGGCACAGAATTGTCTTCGTCTTCCGAGTCTTCGTTTTGAGGTTCTCTCTCTTCTTCCTCGTCGTCCTCCTTCTGTTGGCTTATGTCGATTTGCGAGATTTCTTTGCCACCTTTGGTTTGGCCTTTGGTCGCCGGCGCCGGAGGAATCCTAATAGGGATAGGAGTAGTTCGCGATAACACACTTAGAACTGGAGATTTCAATCTTAAAGATGTAGTGTTTGTAACGATGGCTGATATAACTGTTGGAATCAATTTGCGTCTTGTGTTCTGTGTCTCAGATGTGGCTGTTTTTGATGTCTTTGTTTTCGTAGATTTATTCCCTGTCTTTGTCTTTATTGTGTTTTTGTCAATACCTGATTGTTTTGGTCTCTCAGTAGTGGTCGTCGTCGTCGTCGAAACCACATCCTCTTCTTCTTCGTCTTCATCCTCTTCATCCGACACTTTCGGCTCTTCAGTTAACGATTCGCTTTCCATTTCAGGCGGTTTTAGAGTTGAGCTGAGAATAGGACTGACATTGACTAACGCGTCCTGAAGTGCTTTCATCATCGCTGACACCAATTCTGGAGGAACTGTCACCGATTCATCAGTGTTCCCGTTTGAGCGACCATTATCTACAGACTCATCTTCTTCGGTATTTTTCTTTCCATTACAAACTCTTTTTCGACGACAATTATCTGAATTATTAGAAGAAACAGAAGAATTGTCTTCTTCTTCAGTACTTCCGTTTCCATTAGAATCAATTCGTTTGCCATTACCTCCATTACCATTCGTTTTGCCTCTTTTCGCATTAGTTGTCACTCCATTCCTTCCGTTACCATTTCCACCCGATTTTGATCTTTCATCTTCAGAATTTGAGCCCTCGGTGTCTTCATTTTCATCGTCTACTTCTTCCGAACCCTGTTCTGCTTCGCCTCCATTTACAATTTCAGTCTCGCCCTCAGCTTCTGTTGGTTCTGAAGATTCTGTCGGCTCTGGAGGTTCTTGTTCTGGTTCTTCCTCTTCTGCCGGCTCTTCTTCTTCCGGAGGGGCTTCTGTTGTTGAAGTAGTCGAAGATGCTTCTTCTTCTTCGCCTTCCTGTTCACCTTCTCCTCCTTCAGTTTCTTGATCTTCATCGGCACCATTGGTGTCACTACTTTCAGTAGTAGTAGTAGTTGTAGTGGAAGTGGTCTCTTCATCTCCATTATCTTCCTCTTCACTCTCTTCATCTCCGTTTTCATTTCCATTCTCTTCCGCGTCTTCATCACTTCCACTGTCCTCTTCTTCCTCTTCGGGCGCTTCCGTAGTTGTTCTTCTGGTTGTTGTAGTTGTGGGTCGGGGTGTTGTCGAAGTAGTTGACGCTTGATACTCTCCATAGCCACCATAACCCCCATATCCTCCATATTCATATTCTGGTGCTTTAGTGGTTGTCTCCATAATCACCATAAACTTAGTTTTGAGGAATGGGTCTTTATGGTGCTTCTCCATTGGAAGAGACCTGTTGTGCATTTTGAAAGTAACCCTAGGTCTTATGTCGAGCACAACCTGAGATTTCTCTTCTTTAGTGCTACCACCCGGATATTTATCGAGCATTTTGCCAAAGGTTTTGCTAAGTTCATAGTCGAGGCGGTCCTCGTGATAACCACTTATACTGTAATTACTCTTCTTTTTGTATGTATTGTAATAATTATAGTAATCGTTATAATATTTCTGATAATAATTTCGATAATAATTATTATAATAGTCTTTATAGCTCTGGTAAGTCATGTTGTGATGCGGACCATACGTCGCGTTATTGAAATAATGATATCCAACTCCAGAGCCATGATTTTTGTCTGGATAATAGTCATAAGCGGGTGAATAGGTCTGTGGGCCGTAATAATTATAATTCTGTCCGCCATAACCGCCGTAATTGTATTGATAGGGGTTTTGATTATTTGCTTGATTTTGATGACTGTAGTGATAATAATAAGGATTTTTGCCGTAATCTTCACTCGTTGATTGGGCAGCCGGTGGCGGCACATATTGGGTGCGACGCACCGACTGACTGCTAGGCCTGGCATAAACACTGTGTTGCTTGGATTCTTCTGCATAAGGAGCCTTCGCATAAATAGGGGTCTGATAGCCATGACTCTTGGGTCTGGCTGTGACATAACTAGTATGTGAAGCACTTCCATAACTACCAGGACTTTGAGTATAACTATTGCCTGAGTTATAATTATAGCCACTTTGTTGCGGATAACTTGATTTTGGTGGATAGTATTGAGAGGTATGCGCTGACTGGGGCTGAGAGTAAGCCCCATACGAACCATACGATTGAGAGTTGTGTTGTGGGTAAGCATTCGGTTGATATGACTGATGAGAATAACCTGGATATGATTGAGGATAGTGTTGATAAGATGGATATGGGTATGGATAAGGATACGGATATGGATAAGGGTAAGGATATGGATAAGGGTATGGCATCGAAGCGTTTTTGCCGTTCATCGTCTGATTGTCATCAGTTTCGTTCATACGGGGCAGACGTTCGAAAGGTGCCGGCGGTTCGAATATGTCTTCCAAAATAGGCTCCTCATCCAAAGAAGGCTTCTCCAATGGATCAGTGGTTCCAGTGATGATCTTCATTTTGGGACTGGCATTGATTTTCATTTTGAGAGTGGGTGGTCTCAGATTCATCTCCGCCACCATTTTTCCCATCGAAGGCATCGTTAGACTGAACTGCGGCTTCTCTTCGTAGTAATACTTCTTTTTGCCGTACCCGCCATACCCGCCATACCCTTTGCCATAACTATCATAGCCTTTCCCATAACTATCGTATCCTTTGCCATATCCTCCATAAGCAGGTTGCTCATAACTGGCAGACTGATAGCCCCCACCACCAGATCCAAGATTGACTTTCATACCACTTCCTCCACCGAAAGAGAAAGACATTCCTCCACCTCCACCTCCACCACCATTTCCACCACCTATAGTTATACCAGAATTACTGTCTCCTCCATATGATTTTGCTCCAGAGCTGTCATAATTACTGTTCTCATAATTACTGTTCCCATAATTACTGTATTGATTCTTGGAATTGGAGTAATGATTTTTGTCATCGCCGACAGACATTGTAATTCCTCTTCCATTTTCAACATCACCAAAACTGAAGCCCAAGTTCTGCTGATTGGAGCCCTTATTATAGGCTCCACTATTGGACTGATAACCGGATTGATGACTGTTTTGTGGATAATTGTATTTCGAAGAACTCGTCTCATAATTATGTGAATAACTATTTGACGGATAATTTGATTGATAACTGTTAGGGGAATAACTGCTTTTTTGATAATGTGACGAATAGCTGGGCGCTTGATTTGCTCCTGAATATGGGCTACTCTGTTGATATCCCTGGGATGACCAAGGGGCAGGTTTGGGGGCAATTGTTTTTGGCTGATTTGAATAATCATTTGCGTGAGTTTTTTCTCCCGAATAGTAATTATTACTATTATAACCGCTATTTGTCTGTCCATAAGATGGATAGGAATGTGGTTTTAAACCAACGCTTTGAGGCGCAGCGGCATATGATGGCTGAGAGATAGATCCGGCCGTTTGAAGGCCAGTCGAAAAACTTTTAGGTGACGCCAAATCACTTATCAAAGTTCTTGTCTTTTTCGGTGACACAAAATAAGTGCCATGGTAATCATCGTCGCTCTCCACCAGATCAGGAGTGGGCGAGGGTTTAAACAAAGTTTTGAAAAGATTTTTAATTGGCCGAATCGGTGCCCTTAGAGGCAGAAGACTTCTGAATGTGTTGGACACCGAGTCGTCATTGAATGAGCGCCGCTCTATTGTCGATGAATTTTTGGCAAAAGTTTCGTCGGTTAAGGCACTTGTCGTCGATGCAAATGGAATGTACAGCGATAGCAAAAGTAGAAGAATATGAAGAAGTGACAGATGTCTTAACGACATTTTGGGTGACAACCAATGAGTGAACTAAAAATTTCAAAAATAGGAACATTTTTTTAGTCGGAATTATATGTGATTTACTTCTAATTGGTTTTATCTGAAAAATATCTGAAAAAAGTTTGTCAAAAGTAAGTCAAGTGCACAGAAATAGGATCGTTCACAACAAGAGCACAGATGATAGCAAAGATGCCATCGAAAACAGTGGGAAAAAGAAGTGGTTTTTTTCACTCTGGAGTGTCAGTGAAAGACAAGTGAAGTTGAGTTCAGTGAACGTAAAAGCGTTTGCAATAAAAATAATTTTTATTATAGATATAGTCATATATGTAATGAAAATTCAAGTTTACATAACCTCCAAAACCTGAAAGCGCCGGCAGCTAAGACCTGTTCCACATTTTAGGCTCAACACAAACATCCAAATAACTGAACACTCGATTTACAGCTAATGGACGATAAACAGAGACTGAATCACTTAACTGTGTGACAAATGCTCTAGCTCTTTCTTTCACTGTCTACGCGTGACTTAAGTCGAAATTATAAGTCATTTTGAAAGACAATTTACCTCAAACTTTAATCGTAGACAATTTAATCAAAAAATGAAAGCAAATATTATAATCTAATTGAAAATAAAAGAGTTATTATTATAACTTTATTATTATTATTGTATTAAAGTTGATTCGATGGGCTGTCAGACCATTATTTTGAATGAATGAAAATTAATCTAAATGTTAATCATTTGCAAAAAAAAATTGAATGCTTTTTAATCGCCAAAGAGTTTATTGTTATTCTTAAGAAACAAATGGGATTTTGGATTAAAATTCGCCACAAAACTAAAAATTTATGTTTTTCTAAATGATGAGAAACTCAATCACTTCTATTATATTCAAAGATGAGTTTGTGAACAAACTTTTCTTCTCTCAGATTTTCTTAATTTTCTTTGAATACTAATCTCTATTTTCAATAGAAAAACATTGAAAACATTGAACTTTTGTAAAAATAGCGCTAATTTTTTTCTCTCTTTATTTCATTTGTTTTCATCAAAGAGCGAGAGAGAGAGAGAGAGAGAGAGAGAGAGAGAGAGAGAGAGAGAGAGAGAGAGAGAGAGAGAGAGGCTGAGCACTGCCTAATTTAGTTCAGCCGACCCAATGCGATCAAAGGTGCAGCAATGACTGCCAGAGGAAGATTATGTGACTAGACTCATTAACTAAATACTTAATACAACTATCCTGATGATAACTCGACCTTGACTTGGTACAAGAAGTTCGAGTAAGATGTCTGAGCCTGAAAAAGTTCCAGCAAATTTCCACATCAATAACTTTCTAAAACAACAAAATTTGCATTATTTGAGAATTGAGGGAAATTTCAATTTTTCCCCTCTTTTTTTAACCTCTAATTTAGTCTCGGATTCAAACACAAGAGAAATACAATTCTAAAGTTCTCTCCGACAGAAGAAAAATAATTTCATTCTTGTTATTTAAACTGTTATTCGTATAGTTTTTGGGTCATCGCACGCAAAGAGGAATCAAAAATAAGGTAAATATTGAGTGTTTGAAGCTATCAATAAATATTGCATTTCACGCATCGCTAGTCTTTCACTGAATTACTGAATATTAATAATAATTCGCTTACTTTTATTATTTAACAAATTCTCTATTTCTTTGCTATCGATTTGTTATTCAATATGTGCAAGAAGTTTATTGAGTCTAAAAAAGCTAATAATAATACATTTTTCTTGTTTTCTATGTTCTAAAATAATAAGTAAATTATTAAACAATAAATTAATATTTGAAGAGTCTTTCAAAATATTTTGCATCAAATATATTAATAATAATATGATTTAAATGTTTGGATAGTTATGCGATTGACACACATTTGAATATAACAGTCCAATTAGGATCTATTGCATCCAAAACATTAATAGAAATATAAATTGATTATTAATATATTATTGAAATTAGCAATATATTAATAATAAACTTGCCAATGAACCTTTTAAATTGAAGACAAATTTTATAGCACTTAAGCAAAATCATGTTTTTTTCTCTCTTCAACTAATAGATAGTTATTTGAATTGGCATTTGATTTGAAATGAGGGTCAGTAGAAACGAGGCTTTCATGAAAATCACTTATCAAAACATTTTTTACATTCACTCTAAGTCTGGAATCAATGAACTTATTTATTACGACAATAAGAAAAAGTGATAATTAATTATTTGACAATTAATAGTCTTTTAACAGTACATCACATATGACTTCAAACCATATTTGATTGACAATTGATATAAAAATAGAAATTCAATCGATTATCTCATATAATGGTTTGAAATATTTTAAAATAATTGATTTTATCTCATTTCAAATAAAAAATATTTTAAACAAATCGATGAATCATTTGAATCGCATTTAATTCTATAAAATATAAATGTGATAATAATTTTGTTTAAACTTGGAACTCGTTTAAGAATACTCGAACTTTATTTTTATCACTCCATACCATTAGTACGTAATTATAATTAAGAACTGTATTGAAAAGTAGGAGATTCCAAACTAATTGCACAGGTACAAATCTGCAAAAATCTAAATATCTGATGATTTTAGTCAAAATTTTTTTTTATGTTTTACCTGTTTTTCTCAGGAAATAAAACCAAATTTAATTGATTCTCGAAGATAGAGACCAAATATTTGTATTAAACTGTTGTAACGCAAAACTTTTATTAAGTACTACCTGTTCAGACCTGACACACCCCAAAACAATTCCGATTAATGGCTACATCTCCATAGCTGTAAGGGGTTGTGAATATCTAATTGAACTTGATATTGAGCGCTTTAAAATGTCCAAATCCTGAATGAGCGCAATAATTATTACATTTATCGCTAATTTAGACCAATGTTTTCACACTTTGTTATACAACAGAATGGCTTTCAACTCAAGTGAAATGGATTTCAAATGGTTTCCAATCAAATGATAACTTAAGTCTATTTTTGGTTCGAAAGCACTCACGAAAAGCAAACTACTATTAGTTGTTTTTCATTAATGACTTTGAATTAAGACATCGGTTCCCATTAGAGACTACTTCAGAGAAGATAATTCTCATATCATTGTAAGAAAATTGAAAAAATTTAATTTAATAGTCGACTTCTTAGTTACTTGGTTAGTTATTTATGGCATTAAATGCAGTAATCCATCAAATTTTAGTGACCACTTAAATGGAATTCTTTTCATTCAGATTTCAATTTGATTTTATTAAAAGATCCGTTTTTTCTCAAACTATTAATACTTTAGAAAACCTTTAATTCATTTGATTTTATAATTTGGAAAATTTCGAATTTTCAGTAATAAAAGCCTAGTTTTTGAAATTTGAAATAAGTTTGAATCTTGGAAGTGATATCAATTTTATATAACAGGACATGACTGGAGGAGATGCTCTCAATAATTACATTTGATTCGAACCCGTTTTTCAAAGGCTTGGTTACGATATTTAATGAAATACTGACTTATATTTAAAGTAATAACTGATAGAAATTCAGAAGTTATGATAAGAATGAGTTTCAAACATATAATATATTAAAATTATATTAAATAAATCATAATTTGAATATTTTCATTACTAGCACCTATAGATCCTATAAAAAAAATTTAAATCATATTGAAATTTCAGTGGAAAAAATCAATGTCAGTTATCTACTCAAATAATCAAATCACTGTCTCGTTACAATTCAGAGGAGAATACTGCTTTAATTCACACTGGATATTTTTAAATTCAAATTATTTACAAGTGATGATTTAAAAACATAGGACAGTTTTGATAGGAAATAAAGTTTCAATGATTATAGTCTTGATACATTGTAATATGTATTACATACAAACATTTGTATTCTGATTGCTATTCTTGATAACTTATTAGTAGGTTTGATATGTTTGAAACTTTTTCATTTCTCACAGAATATTAATTACCGATGAGATCCTTAATTTAGTCAATTTATATTCGAATTGAAGTTATCATAAAAGTATCTATGTCATTTATAGGACTTTATAAAATGCTTCAATAGAGAGAGGAATGTAATTATCGTTATTCTAATTGTCTTACAATCAACTGTTATATAATAGATAAGAATCGTTACGTAAAGGGAACCCTCTCTTAGGAACAAGACTTTGATTAACGTTAAACACGGATTCGAACTTCAGATTTGATTTCATAAAAGATAATTAACTGAAAGAAAAATTTTTGACATTATTTTCTGTAATACTTTTCTCGCTTATAATTGTCTGCTATTTATATAAAAATCACAAAAATGAATAAAATTTGAGTCAAATCGAGAAAAATATCAAAAAATCAAACCTAGATAATTTGAAATAAGAATTTTAATTAAAATCCAAAATGTTCACGAATTTACCTAAACAGTGATACATTATGCTAGCTAATTACACAAGCATCTTTTATGCAAAATAGTCTATGAATTCCAATTAAAAGAGCAATAAAATCAATTTCAAGTTTTAAATAAATTTCAGTGAATATAACCCTTTTATGTCCGACTCATTAATTCTCAAAATTATTTACCGGTTGTTAATAGAAAAGAAAAATAATTCCAGATCTGAATCGAGTTTACAGTTAGTTAAAGGATTTAGTGTCTGGTTTTGAACTGAATTTGAGTCAAACACCAAACTTCTGGTCGAGTTTATAGTTATTCAAATGACTGACGCGAACAGAATTATAGATAATTGTATTAATGGGTCATTAAATTAATTAAATAAAAGCATCGAATAATTGAAACATTAAGCATAAGAAATGTAACAATGAAAGAGTAAACAAGATTCTTACCCTGGAATACTTAGGTTCCATTGATTCTTAAAAAGTAATCCAACTTTGGAAGATTATCTGGGTGATAATCCAGTCAGTTGTGAACAAATATAGATAGACTGCACAACCCGATGGGATAACAGATCACAACAAACTATTTCTATCTATTGGTTCGAATCATTTTTCAATTGATATGACTTTCGTAAAGAAAATAATCAAATGAAAGACAAGTTTTGAAAACCGAAGTCAAACACAACTCAACTCATGAATTGAAAAACTTTGACTGAAAACAAATGAGTCGAACCGCCGAAGAAAAGAAGAGAAAAGGCGTTCTCATTGCAGAACATCTCTTAGACAACAGGTTTGGTTGAGTTCAACGCCGAATCAGAAGTTGTTTGCCGATAAACACAACCACTTTTCATAACTTTTTTCTCTACTGAAAGTATTTTTGAACTGAATTGAGAGCGCAATTCTCACCTGTGGTTCGGTGTCGAGCCTATCGACTGTTGCCCTCAAATGGACTATAAATTCAGTCCTCTATTGATTTGAACTAATATTTTAATTCATAAGAATTTGAATTTTAAATCAGACGTTGAGTCAAAGCAATCAATTAATGGAATATTTCGATCATAAATACCGGGTTTGAAATCAATTTTATTTTAATTTCATTCAATTGATTTCAAATAAGAAGAAGACTTCGGACTAAATTCAGAGTTTCATCAGTTATTTGATCCCAAATGCAAATACAATTCAATTAATTTGATGCGAAACTGAACCAAATTTTCTCCAAATCATCAGAAAATTAACATTTATTCAAAAATTCAAATCAAAGTTAAATATAATTAAAATCAACTCAAATCATGCGATCATCAAAAGAATTAAATTATTATATAATTAATAAAACAAATTTAAATTACATTATATTTGAACCAAACATAAGAGAAAACAATCAAAAATTAAGTCGAAATTCACTGAAAATTGATTCAATGATTAAAAGTTTTAAAATCTGCTGAAAAGTCTTTAGTAATGATTCGATTATCTATAGTATTGAATGGCAGACAAATTAGGATCAAATTCAAGAGTTTTGTCAATTTTTATGAATAATTAAAAATTCAAATTAAAAATATATTAAAAGATTGAAATAAAAGACAAATAAGTTTTGGTGTCGACCAGTCAAGAGTCACCTCAAACGGTTCCCCTCTTCTTACCATCGGCTGAACGACTGTTCTTC
>JAQFXL010001088.1:0-14029 GCA_034693445.1 Edwardzetes edwardsi | reverse complement strand
TAATTATCAAAACTAAACTAATGCTCGAAATGGTATCAAATGATTAGAGGAGTCGTATAAAAAGGGTTTACAGTATAACACAATCTCAACAAACAACTGTTCACTCGGTTAAGAAAACATCAAATTTTATAAATATTTTCCATAAAATCGATTGAATTCAATAGAAAAATGACTGAGAATTTGACTAAAACTATATTGATCAGTGTAATTTTGATGTCATTCGCCATAATAAACTCTGGTAACAAAATTATAGTATTGTTATTAAATAATTGTCAAGGATCAATCAAAATATCAAAAATCTGCTATTTATTGAAATTCTAAACTATTTGATTCTATGTTAGGCGTATGCGAGAGTGCAGCGATTGTTGGCACATATGGCTGTCCTCTTGATAGCAGCTGCAAAAAACAATGTCAATCGAATGGCTTCAAGGATGGCAAATGTGAAGGGGGTCTACACATGACTTGTCATTGCATTGGATAATTCTCTCTTTCCCATCCTCCAAGCTAAATTCAATTTAATTAATTAGACTAAAAGTCTTGTTTAAATTTGAAATATTCTGTTGAAAACTATTTGAATTAAACAATTTTTAAATTCAATTGAATAATATTTGCAAAAAGTATTGACACATTTGATTGAGAATATAATTGTAGAAATTGCGTTCATTTCATTTCGAAAAGTATGCTTAAAATAAAACCAAAAATATGGCAGAAGTGGGATTCGAACCCACGCCTCCGAAGAGACTGGTGCCTTAAACCAGCGCCTTAGACCGCTCGGCCATCCTACCCTTGTTAACATACAAGATAATTCCAAAAATTTGATGAAATGTACATCAATTGAATTTATTTCAAATTTTTGTAAGAATAATAATTTTTAACTATAAAAGCATTGAAATTCAAGTCTCAATAAGTGTTTCACTATTTGATTGATCGGCGAAAGTAAACTTCATTTAATTCTCGGTCTAATGTCGACAAAACTGAAGCCAACATTTGTTTTGAAATACGGTTACACTCGAATGCCGTTACAATCAACTTTCCTTTATAATCAACAACTTCTAGATTCCGAATGGACTTCAATAGACATTAATGTTAAAAGTAAAGTATAGTCGCTTATAATCAACATTTGTTTCCTCTATAATCAACAATCCTCTATAGTCAACGCTATGCTTTAACCACTCTAATAGAAAACTGTACTAAAACTACTCCGTTATAATCAACAATGAGTTTCACAAAACTGTAAAATAAAATTCAGAGAAAACTAACCCTAAAATTCACTCAAATCTCTTAAAGAGTGTAAAATAACTGATTATTTACAATAAAGAGCAGTATTTGATGTAAAATCTAAATATAATGTCATTTAAATAATAAACCTTTTATTTGAATATGTTTTCAATACATTGCCGTTATAATCAACATTCCTCAATAATCATCAGATTCTTCAAATTAATCGTCTTGATTATAACGGCAGTGGAGTGTATTGGCTTTATATGATGTTTTCAATAAGTGGATCACTGCCTGAATCGCATTTCTCCGCTTCTAATGGTTTACTTCACAAATAAAACTGTTTTTGTCACCAATTATTGTCTTCAAATACATGTATTATTGACAAAATTGAGTGAAAATAACATTATTTTTATTTTTACTGCATTAGAAACGCAGTGAAAGTGACGACTAAAGCAAAAATCAATACTTACCACAAACTGTTATGCAATTAATAAACCATTAAATTATTAGTAAATTATGAACCAAATTAATCCGATAAACACATCGATTGAATTCAATTAATTTTACTCAAATATTTGAGACAAATTACACCTTGCTCAAAACTTGTCGAATTCTAATATTATGCAAACAATAGAATGATTTATATAGTGGAATGTTTTAATTGTTTTAAGGTAAATTACAAATTTTAATGGAATTTATTTGAGTAAAATCACTTTTCCTTGTTTAAGTCAAAATTATAGCAATTGATATAATAAGTAAAGTAAAATTTATTTCCCAAAAGTCACATTCAATTCTCATTCGGAATATATATGTAAAACAAAGCATTAAATACTCAAAGAAAAAGAAGTTAATGTTTCGTGAATTCAGGAAATTCTGCTCTAAGACCATGAGCTTATCTTTTGGGAAATTTCTGACAGACTTTTCATAATTAATTTTTTTTGTTATTTTCCTGCCTCCAAAAGACTAGAAAAAAATGAGTCGCAACTGATTTATGAATGAATGATATAAAATGTTACGATTTTATTACCGTATTCTTGTAATAATCGATTTAATTTTATGTCTGAATACTTATATTGTCTAGCTACTTCATTTAGATTCTTGATAAGTTTGCTTCTCCGGTGTCAGTAGTGATGAACTGATTTCGATCGAAATTAACGGTAATATAATAATGAAGTCAAACAGCAATTGATATGTGACTTAAGTTAAACATTTGAATTGAATTGCACTCAAAATTAGTGTATTCTTTGAGAAACCAAAACGTCTCTAAACTCACTTCGAGACTGACTTCCATTCCAACGAATAATATAAAATCAGATATAACTTCACTATAAAGAAATTGAATCTAGATTATATTCAATCTTGAATACAATTAATGAAAATTTTTTGAATTTTGAATTTCTAATATTAATGCAAATATAATAAAGGTCAATCATAAATAATAAATATATTCTATTAATTTTGCAAGAAAGTCTGTTTTTTCGTGAAACATTGATCAACATTCTTACCTAACACCGAATTTGTTAACCATTACCAGGCTATATATCCAGGCCTGTATGTATCGCAACCAATAAAATACAGGTTTTCTCATTACTACAATATAATGGGAAATGAAATCCTATAAAAATACTTTCATTCAATTTATATGAATTCAATTTTCAATAAGTTTTTGTTTAAAAGAATTGCATTTCTTTCAATAGAGTCTCACATTTTTCAGGTGTATATCATATTCCCGAATTTCATTTTATCGAATTCTCTTTTCCCTAATTTTAAATACCTGAACTTATTTTTCTCAAGCATAACCTAACCTAATGTAACTTCTGGAAAAAAATCTACTTAATAACTACCAAAGGATTGTTAACGATATTCGGGAATATGCTATTTGGAAATATGAATGTATCCCCATTTTTGATCGTTCAAACAAATGGTTAAACAATAGATACAATCGATAATAAACTAATTGGAAAGGACTACAGATTTAATCGAAGTCAAAATTAAGTCAAAATGAAAAGGTTTTGAGAAATAAAATATGAAATTACGTGAACTGTTATTCGTTGCAATAATCACCAAATCTTTGGGATATTCGTTGAAAGTGAGACACAGAATCAGCTGAAATTCGAGAAACACCGTATATGTGGCCAATTTTGAACACCACTTCCAAAACCAGTGATGTTTATCACAAAATTTATAGCATTCAACAAATATTATGTAAAATATAGTAAACGTGAGACTAATTTCATAATTAAGTGAATAAAATAAAAAGAATTCTTTAATCAAATGATTGGATGCAATGATTGTCTTATTCTCCATAATTTACACCAATTAATGGCAAACAAAAGAGAGTTCACTTCATCTGAAGACTTCGAAAGTCTCTTTACAAATAAGAAATGCTTTAATTATGAAGAATATGACCAAAAAGCAAATAAAATGCGAATTTTTCAGATATTTGAAATGAAAAATCGATAGTTTGTGTCACACGTCATATCGTATACCATATTATGTTATTTTAAATATTCTGAAAAACTTCAATAATTACTTCAATACTGCTTTAAATTTAATATTGTTCTGAGTTTTATTCGGTTATTTGTATGACACTATAGTTGTGGCAATGATTGTCAATATAATTGTAATAGATCATTTGGAGTTTTTTTACGTTATGGCCAATTATACTTAAATGCTCTCAAAACCACTCCATTGTTTTAATTCTCATGATAATTGTTGCCCTTCAAACTATCATGAACAATACGGCAAAACAAACCAATTTAACATGAAAATTTAGACACTAATATATTTAATATCAATAATCAAATAACTGATTTCAAGCTTATATCTATTAAGTAAGAACATTTTAGAGTTTTATAATTCCTATATATATATATATATAAGTATAATGTATGACAATCTTTTAAAAAACAAGTCAGCCAGAACCTCCTGATTCTCGAGCGCTCGGATCCGGTATCCTAACCAAAAATGCTACCTTTTCTTTGATTTAGTTGACTAAATTGAATTGAAACCCCCGGATTCAAATTGGACTTAAACAAGCAAAAATTAGCCATTTCGGCTACTGAAAAAACGCCCCCTCTTGCCCAAGAGTTTGCTGATTACTGGTCTTCAAATGTTAAATTACTTTACCTGAAATGCAATCAACGATAAACATCAGTGAATGCAACTGAAAGTTATTATGTGTTTTGAAATGTAAGAGATTTTAAATAATTGAGTATTCATTTGAGTCATTGAAAGTTCAATTTTTCATCAATAATAAAATGGAGTTATTCACAGAAATGCTGATTGTTTTGGTAAAAATGAGCCACAAAATGCCACGAAAGTTCTTCAATTGATAGTCACCTTGTTCAATTTTGGAAATAATAGATTTTTGTTCTTTCAATAAATTTGATTGAATTTGTCGACGATGTGGGCGTTTTTAGAAATGAAATACATTAGTAATTACTCTGACTTTACATCGAAGTATTATCCCAATTACAGTCAAATTTATATCAAAATCAGTTGAGTGTCGGCAACAAAGCAACTCTTAATCGGCGAGAATTGTTTGACTTTTCTAAGCGGAAAGTAATAAGAAATGATTGAATATAATGGCAAATAATTTTCTTAATGGAAATCTGTGCGCAAGTTCTGAACAAAATTCAATGCTCTTTTCAATGAGAGTGAGTCCAGGTAATAGAGTTCTTTACTAGTTATGCTCAATAACTGTGTGAATCGCAGACCTATTCAGTCTCTTCTGATTACAAAATTCTGTATTTATTTAACCATTCAGTACAGACTTCCAACTCTTGGCATAAGAATTACTTTCACTCCAATTGTTTGCTCAAAGATTTGTAAAGTAATCCATATTTTTTGGTTTCATTATAACATCTGTTGAATACTTTTGTTGCTTTCCGGCTAATAATTGTCAGAATAATTGCCTTTAAATAATTATTTTTACTTAAATATGTGATTAAAATATTCTTAATTCAGTACAGCTTTTGACAACAGATCTGATTTAAAGACTATTGTCAAAAACTTGCAAGATCTAAATAAAAGTTTTTATCATCAATAAAATGGACCCAGAATGGTTGAAGAACTCAACTAATGAGAACCTAAACTCTAGTACATCAGAATTGCCGCCTTTGGACGCATTGGAGTGGCCGTTGCAGGTGTTTCTCATTTGTTTGTATTCAGCGACGGCCGGCGTGTCGTTTGCAGCCAATGCCGTAACTATTATAGTGTTATTCAAAGGGAAGAGATGTGCAAAAGATGTCCGAAAGTTTCTCATCAATCTGTCGATTGCCGACATAGCGATGGCTCTCTTCTCCATCCCTTTCACATACACTCTCTATATGTTTGGCCGATGGATTTTCCCGCCATTCATGTGCCCGATAGTCAACTTTGTTCAGTTGAGCTCGGTTATAGTCAGTGTCTATACACTGGCAGCCATTGGAATCGATAGGTTAGTAAAATTTTAACCATAATCATTCAAGTTTTACATCAAATTGTTTATCACTTTTGCTGAATTTTTAACAGCAAACGTTTAATTGAACTTGATAATATGACTTATATAACTAAATGCGTTAGTTTTGGTTAAATTGCTTTAAATATATAAGTTATACATAAGTCGTATAACATTCTTAAGTACAGACTAAACAAATATTACCAAGGTGTTGTGTGGCAATGGCCGAACTGACTCCACGAGACATCTTGTACATTTCTCTTTGATAAATTCAAAAGAAGAGTGATAGCTTCATCTTGTTTTTGGATTTCAGTCTGGATTTCAATACAAAGGAATCAATGAGTATTCAATGATGATTTGAATTAAATATTCTCAATTTGCCGATTGATTTATTGATATCCTCATTTATTAATTTAATTATTAAGTTATTTTTCAAATTTTGGCAGATAGAGTGCTTGGCTATTCTCACTCCATCATTAAAAATAACCAGTTAATTATTTTGAATATTTAAATAGAATAGTTTTTATTGTGTTATAGTTTTCTATCTGAGAAAAATTTTCAAAACAATTTTGGAATTAAAATTTTTCAAGGTAAATGTTCATTCGTAAAAGAGCAAGTAAAAATAAAAGAAAATCTATGCTAACAAAAGTGAGACCTTACACATGTAATTGATAATCAATTAATATATTAAATAATTATGTTACATCAATAAAAGATAAGTAAATCAACAATATCAATCATTCGGGAATAATATTATTAGACAAGTTTGCCTAGTTGCAATAAATTACGCAAAAATTTGAAACGTATTACAAATTTGGAGGTATCGAGAAGTGGGAATAAATACGTTTGGCATTTAATTTAGTGCCACACAATAGAGTCCAACGAAATGCAATCACTTTATCTGATTATTAACTTTAAAGGAAAAATTAATTTCCTAAAAAATTTAAATAATTGAATCACGGTCATTTTATTAAGATATTAGCGGCTAATGGATTTTGTTTCCATCAAATATTTTGAATCAATAGATAGTGAATTTGTGAGCATTAAAGCGATTGCTTTTCAGAAGGAATAAAACCCTTAAAAGTTATAACATTAAAATCCAAACAATGATACCATAATTGAGCTCTCGATTGAGCAAGACAATCTTCTCTTAATGAGAAGAAAATGAAATTGAATCTTATTCAAATAATTAATGGTCATAAAAGGTATAATCATGTAAATATTCTAATATTAAAGCTAAAGCATGTTTGGACTTATTTATCGAGGATATTTTTATTTCCGCGCAGAAAATGAGCTGATCTCAATGATCTCAATCAAAATTATTTTAATAATCATAATTCATATTGAAACGAGCTCATTTTATGTGAGGAAATAAAATATCCTTTTATGATCATTACATATATGAATAAGATTCAATTTCATTTTCTTCTCATTAAGAGAAGATTGTCTAGCTCAATCAAGATATCATTGTTTGGTTTTTAAAGTTCAAATCTGTTATTTTCTAAATCTCAAAGAATATTTAGCTTGAACATATCAATTGACTGCATCGTACATAAACTATCGATAGGTACACATTGACTTATGTTAATTGATCAGGATATTGACAAATGCATTCCATTTTGGATCGCCATCAAAAATAATAGCATCAAACCATGCATGATGCTATTACTAAATATATATAACGATAATTTTAATTTAACTCTGTTTTATGCAGTGTTTGTAATTGAAATCTAAAGGAAATTCCAAAAGGAAATTGTCTCAAATGTTATCTCAAATGTTTGTTGAGAACCTTATATATAGCACAGAATTTTTAATATTTTAAGAAATATATGTATAAACTTTGGATTTGAAACACAATATATTTTTTAGTTTATGTTTAATCTAGGTATTGTGAAAGCGGCGTTGAATTTAAATACTTTACTTTAAATAATGCAGATATTTCGCAATTGTGCATCCTTTGCGTTCATCCATATCTTGGTTTAAATCGCACCGGCCTCTGGTCATATGTCTCATATGGATAACTGGTATATCAATCGGTTCAACACAACTGTTCATAAGTCGATCCAATCCTTTTGAATACGGAGATCAACAGTTTTACGACTGTAAAGAGCTGTGGGTTCAGGGATCAGAAAGCGGCAAAATCTACACAATCATTGTGTTTGGGCTCACTTTCATTCTTCCGATGTTTGTGCTCTGTTTTGTCTACACTCTAATGGGTTGTACTCTCATTCGACACAATTTACCGGGAAATGAGACCATTCAACATCAATTCGCTTCAAGAAGAATTAAGGTCTGTCCATATAATCTGATTGAAAAATGATTGAGCAAGATTGTGCAAATATTGATTCTATATAAATAGAAAATATAACTTTTATTAAGTTTCACGAATAATGCTTTGAATACAAGCTCTCAAACATTACAACCAAATACTTAAAAAAAACTAAATGAAAGCTATTTTGAAATAAGTTTTGCGAAAACATTAATTGAAAGGTTAGTTTGAAATCGCTTTTCTAAATAAATGTCACTTTGCTTTCAAACAAATTATTTTAATGTTTCAAAGTTTACATAAGATCCCTGATTTTTCAGCACTCCTATTGAACCCCGCCCAAAAAATTATCGCTGAGCAAAGGAGGGTTACCTAATTGAACAAAAAACTGAATTTATAAAAATTTAAACTAAACTTGGCCGAAATAACCGAATCCAAACTGAATTAAGCCAGAATAATTGCCATTTTGTCGGCCATTCTTTTGATTGAAACCAACCTCTAACCACTCTCCTAAAGTCAAAAGCTTGCTGACCCCTGCTTTCAAGTATTTTCATATAATTATAGAATCTAAAAGCTTACAAAGAAATATGTGATTTTAATTTTGAAAACTTTTTAAGTCATTTTGTCTCCAATTACTGATTTTGATTAAAATATTTTTAATTATTCAATAATCATGGTTAATTCTTTGTCTTCTTCATCCAATAATTTTTTTTTAAATATTCATCATTAAGAGCACATCAATATTAAGTGGGATATGTGTTGTATAGAATTTCGGGCAGAACTTTGTCCCAGAGTCTGAAAAGTGTACCTCAAGTTATATTCTCAAAATTTTTTGTTCTGTTTTGAAATTATCGGCAGTTTTAGTATCAAATAAATTTTGATGATTTTATTGTATGTTTGCCCGAAATTAAAGCTGAATTCAAATACTGATGATCTCAATAATTGAACAAATACCTGGATTCAATTTTATGAAATTCAATTTCGGAATCCAAGTATAGAAATAAATTTTGAAACACGTTTTGAATAAACTCATTTCAATCAAATAAAATGGTATTAAATTGTGTTCGTGAATAAATAAATCGAGTGTTGTATACATCTATAAACTAAAGTCTTTTATAATCTTTCTATAATAGACAAGATTATTGAATTCAGTCAATTGTATTGAAATCAGGCGTTTAATTAATTGATCAAGTTAGTGTTTGAATATTCAGTAGGCGTTCAATGATTTGTTTACTTATATACGAGTTATTCATTTGAATAATTGGAAATTTTAATTAAATTAACGTAAACTTCAATTACATCAGTAATGAGATTATTTCAGTTGATATATTCAACAACGAAAGATCAAATCCATTGATTACCAAGTGCAGTTTACGATTCAGTAGTTGAACATAACACAAAAAAAAACATAATTTAGACAATACATTCGACTGCCATTATAATGAACAGGATTGCTTTGAAGAATCCGTTCTTTATAGAGGAATGTTGACTATAAAAAACTATTTTTAAACATTAATGTCCATTGAAGTGGATTTAAAAGTTGTTCGTTATAATGGCATTCGAGTGTACATAAATATTATGAATTTAACCTCGAATGCTTTATAGTTCTACTTTATTGCAGTGATGAGCAGCTCTTCAACTTCTGGGGGTTAAGATAGCGGAGTTTCAGTAAAAATTCTAACAGGGGGCAAAAGTGATCATATTGTGGCTAAATTGTGTTATTTCGGCTTAATTTAGTTTGAATTGCAGGGGCGGCCCATTAAACCTCGGCGATTTATGAGTGGCTAAACCTGCCTTGCTGATCCCTGCTTCAAAGTTTCAATTTCAAAAAGAACCTAAAATTTGACAATATTTCCAATAAATGTAATGCAAATCTGAGCTAACCTTCAATTTAAATTGGATTATGGCTCAAAATTGACGTCACATTAGATTTAAGGAAAATATTTTTTGAAAATTTTGAGTCATTTTATGTTTTTCATTGTAATAATCAAAAGATGTTTCACTCAATAAAAATGGATCAAAAAATCTAATTTCTTTATTATTTTGGGAAATTAGTTATTGTTTTACAATTGAAGTGGTTGTTTGCGGAAATTGTCTTTCTTTTGCACGGAAATTTGAGCAAGAATATTTTAATAATCAAACACTTGATTTGATCAATTTTCAGGTCATAAAAATGTTGTCGACTGTCGTTATATTATTTGCTGTTTGTTGGCTTCCAATTCAAATCTTTGGTCTTTTGGTATGGTTTTACCCAGGCATTCTCACGGCTGATACGCCTTTTCAATATTATATGTTTGTTGGAATGTATTTCTTCTGCCACTGGATATCAATGGCGCACAGGTATTGATCGACAAAAATTTCTAAAATAGCATTTAGTCATCAGTTAATGAATTGAATGATTAGAATAACCCTCAGTGGAGACAAATTGAGTCAATAAATGAATGATCTATTAACCAAAAACTAAAAACTTCTTGAATTATAATTAGAGCATAAATTAAGTTAATTAAAGTCACTTAAAATCGATAACATTTTATCAGTCTATTTGTCTGAGTATTATATAAAAGAGTTGATCCAATTCTGTGCGAAACTTAATTTGTTGACAAACTTTTTATTGATTATTCACTCAAATATTTGTAATGATATTAAGCTTTGATTTATTTCACAGTTTTATGAATCCAATCATTTACTCATTTATGAGCGAAAATTTTCGGGTAAATATTTATCTTCAAAAGTACAAGTGGTGGCCAAATCATGATTAGATCAAGGAACTAGAATATTCAGTTGTATAGAAGGCTTATGTTAAAGTTGAACTGCTATTCAAAACTGTTGAAGAAGAATTTGAACTTGAGACAATTGAAGGTTTCCTTTTAAGCATTTGTCAATTGTGAATCTTGGCCATCTCTGATTTGATGCTTATAAATTTGCCTTGATTAATATTTATATATTAAGTACGATATGAAGCTCTTATTGCGAAAGTTGTGCCGTTATTTCGACTGTAAATCGATGCCCGAAACCCAATCGCGAAATTTTCGCATTCATTCGACATCACTGAACAAATCATCGATAATAAACGGTAATAAAGCTGCTGATAAACTAGTACAAATTAATGAAAAGAATGATGACAATAACACTTCCAGTGTTTCAAATACTCTGACCATAACTTATGTTTAAAATCAATTATTTTTCTTTTTTTCAATTTCTTAAGAATTTAAAAATCACTAAAATATTTGAGACATATATCAGTGGTGTGGAAGAAGCACCAAATTTTTTAGGGAATACATGGTATTTACCCAGACCTAATATCTATCCATAAACGTAATTTTGAACCTTTTTGTTGACTCACGAAAAAGGAACTAATGGCAGGCGTACCAAAATTTGACCTTTTCGTCTAATTCAAGGGTGTCTGCTCAAACAACAACCTAAGCGCTATTTTATTTATAAACTTTTGCGCACCACTGAGACATACATTCGTGAAACAAATTGATTTTCATTTACATCAAAAGAAAATTTTCCGGTTATGAAAGAAAATGCTTCAAATTTTTGTCAGAAATCTAAATCAAATTTCAATTATTATTTAAATAGAATGAAAGTAAGAATTCAAACTGAAATCTAGAATTTCATATATTTTTGAATTTGAGATTAACTTTTCAATTATTATTTGATTATTTAAATTCCTTTATATTTGAATGAATACAAAAAGAGCTTTCATTGAATCGTCGAATATTTATCTGATTAGAGGAAAGGGTTTTATTCATTTTTAACTCAAAAATTTATATACTTGAATGTCATTAAAATTAAAAAAGCATCTAGATTAAGATAATTAAAAAAGCTAGCTTCATTTCATTAATTATAAATGAATTATGTGTGTGATTGGAGTTATTTAATTATCTTCAATATTTTGTGGTTCATAATAAAAATCATAATCAAGTATATATTTAAATTACTTTTACATTTGTTCGGAACCTTTTTTTTTTAATAAACTCATAAAACAGGAAACCTTTGAATATCAATAATTTTGTGTAAAGTGTTAGCCTTTACTCAATAATTACGGCATCGACTCTATGTATACCTTTATTCTGTACTAATATCACGAATAAAATTAAATTTTAGTTACAAATTATGATAAATTTGAATCCTTTGGGTTGAATTGAGCATGTACATCGTTTTCATTTAACCAGGCATTCGAATAAAATAGTGAAATGAAATAATTAATATTGAAATTAATTACTTAAAGAAATCTAACGAATAAAATAAAGACAAATGAAAATTTTGATTTCATTACTAATGAGTCAGTAGAAAAGTATCATGATTATTTATCATTCGTGAATTGATTATTGCATCCTAAGTGAAAAATATTCTTTATAAGAAACTTTGAAATATTATTCAATACGTATAATAGCTTTTCATTCAAACCTATGATGTTAAAATTGATCATGGCCGCGTCAAATATATCAATAGTGCAATCATTTTAAGGTCAAAAATATTGGTTCTAATTTGTTCTCAAGAGAAGAATACGTCTGTGTTCTTAGCAATTGCTTGATGCCAAAATAAGGTGGGCGATTTTAGATAATCCCTCACTTCCGGTAAAAAATTGCATTCACAGCGTTTATGTTTGATTGGAGCAAATAAATAAAACAATTAATTTGATCCCTCCTATAAAGAAAAATTTTCAAGATTTATAGATTTGCCCTTTTAAAATTATTTTGAATTCCTAATTACCCCTATCAACTTTCGAAATATATGAAAAACAAATAAAAATTATATCAAAATTTGATTTATTTGATATATATATAAATATTGGTTCAATATTTTTGAAATATAATACCCTTGGTCCTATAACTTTTAGCTTTGATTCTATATAAAGATTATTAAATAACGAATCTTATGTTTTCATATCATAATTTCCATTTCCATTAAGGGATTACTTCCGATAAACATATACTTAGTATACATAGTAGTTGTACTCAAAAGTTATGCGAAATTATTTTTTGTGTTATTCGAGTTCAGCATAAATCTGATTACATCTGTATTTTGTTTGATCTTTCAATTTTTCTAAAGTTTGCAACATATTTATCTATTATAATTGCCTTTGTTCTTTATAATTTTGATTTTATTATCTTTCTAAATTATGAGAATTGATTGAATTAAGTTATTGTTATTCAATTTGTTCTAGGTGACACTCTTGTCTAACATCCAAAATCTGGTTTAAGATGTCTAATGACTAGACATCATTCAGAAGAAAACTCAAGTTTTAAAAATATTAGCCCTTATAAATTCATTTAAAATATACGAACAAATTTATATTTAATCCCTTTAATTACATTCTGCTATAAATTAACAGATTTGCAGGTTATGTGAAAACTTAAAGTTTTGAAAAATAGACTTAATTTTGAATTCTTTGAACTAATTATTTATTTTATTGGTTTTAATCAAATGTAAGCCTTTTATGAAAAACATGGTTTGGAAACATCTCAAACACCCATAACTTTTTTTTGTCTAATTATAATCTATCAGATTTAATAAATCTGAAACTTTTTATTCGAAAAAAATTTGTTTATGGAATTACAGTAACTTTTCTATAAAAACTATTTTATTGATTATTAAAGGATTATTTTAATCACTAGTGATAAAATATTCCCATGGTGGTTTATCAAATCTCGAGTAACAAGTTAAATTTGTACATTTTTTTGTGAAATTTAGTTAGAGCTACAAATAAATTGCTTAAAGCATCATGATAATTGTTTGGCTCAGACTGTTATATCTAGTTTCTAGTCTCCAAGAAAACACATCTTTTATATAAATTTCAAAATTTTAGAGTTTATTATAAATTGTTTAGTGTTTTAAACACAAATCTAAAGCTTCAGACGATATAACAAATGTGTGGCAAGTCAGTGATGCCCAAGGTACCCGACCTCAAATTTACCTCAGGGGAGATACCACAAATTTTTTCAGGTGGAGGATAGGTAGGGGTAAGCCAAAAAATTTGAGGACTTTTTTTTGCTTATTTTTACAAAATTTTCCAATTTTTCTTCCAAAACTTCCACAGACCTATTGTCTGTCCATAGACTAATATATAAGAAAATCATCGGCTCAAGGTGGGG
>JAQFXL010001087.1:0-14033 GCA_034693445.1 Edwardzetes edwardsi | reverse complement strand
TTATTTGTAGAAAAGATTGGTTTGACTGAGAAATGCAAAATCAGATGCAAATTATTTAATCAGTTATAAGTTATAACAAAGAAAACTGAACAGGTTATATGAATGACTAAGGGGAGCAGTTGCTAAATTGAACCTGAATATAAAACTGAAGCAATCAAATTTCTCTCATTCAAATTTTAGCCATGGTTTTTATTTTTATTACCATGATAAGATTTGCAAATGATAATAATGCAAATATTTTAACCAATTTAATCTTGTCGAATTACCTAATTTCAAGATTAAAACATGAAAGACGAGAAAAATCAGTTTAATTTAGTTGAATAAATCGAAATTCAAATTAATATTTTCCTAAATTTCTGATTTGCTTTGGTTTGAAATACAGTCAAAACATTTTGTTTTCTTTTCCAATATTTTCGTTTATAAAATGTTTGCTCAGTTTTTTGTGAATTCAATTTCCGCAAAAACCCAGTGAAACGAAATAAATTAGTTGTTTTGATAAATAAAATTCCAATGAATTTGTTTTATAAGTGATTAATGGCTCTCAAGACTCAAGACTTAAGTCATTCCCTTAAATATAAATATATTTCAAATTTCAAAAATTAATTTATTTGTTGTGAATTAATTCATTAATTGACTTCAAAACAATTATATTGAAAGAAGTTCATGACTTGAACTTTGCCTTCAATCAAGAGATCTGAAAGTTATGTAGCAAGGGGCTTTTAGAGCAAATAATGACTTTTGGGCTAATAATGTTTTATCGGTGATTTCGTGTAAAACATGTATCAATTATTCCAATAATTAGATCTTTTTGTGTCGAATTTGAAATGAATTATCAAATTATTTGCACTTTTATTGAATTCGTTAATTAAATGCAATTAAGAAAATGAATAACATTTTTGTGAATTGAAAGATGCATTCTGTTTGTTGTCCGAATGCAAAATCAACTCTTGCTCTTCAAAGACTATTTTTGATTTACATCTAGTTTGGGACTTTTCTCGAGCTAGATCCTTTTACGGGTTTAACAGAGTTACTGATTGGCCTAGTTACTTAATGGTATCCTAAATGCAAACATCTGGCACAAATTTCCAAGTTTATTAAGTAATTCAATAATGTAAATTAAAAATTAGATTAAGGAAGAGTGCCACCCTGATTCTAATTTCAATGTGGGGCTTAAACTGCACAAGTGAAAAGACAGAGTGAAAATATTAAAAGTATCATGACTAATGATTTATCAATGATTATATAATTTATAATCAAAAATGAGCAATCAAGTTTATTTATAATTTTGAGCTTCTTATATTGAAATTGGTCAATTCAGTATCGTTTACAATTGCAACAGAAAGATACCCGTGCATTTTAATTATTGTTATGCAAGCTTTTAGAAAGCCTTAAGATTCAATTCAATCAATTTCTGAATAAATTGATTTTTGCATTTATTTATCGTTTGTTCTGATTAACAGATATTTAGAAAATTTTAGCAAAAGTAAGAAAATAAAAGTTTGACTCAATTGTTATCCAATCAATTAATTGCTTGAAATAAGCCGAAAGTGAAGTAATTGATTGAATAAGAAAAACAAATGCAAATGTAGAGCAATGCCATCATTTTGTAAAAATAGCTGACAAACAAACAAATAGTGTCCTAACTATTAGTCGATAGCACTTGAAATATAAATTAATATTCTTTAGGCAATCGACAAGACTTTTGTTTGAATGTGTTTTTGTGTATATCAAAGCCGTGGCCCAAAATCTCAATCCGAATAACCAATGAATTGGTTGAGACATTGCCTACATTTGAATATCAAGCACTCAATTATGCCTTCGATCCGTTTAATTGAGTTTTAGAGCCCACCGGCAAAGAAAGACCACTCGATTATTGACTCCTAAACATAAATAATTATCGCTTTGAGTCTTATTTATGATAATTATCTTAACAAATAAGAACAGTTGATAATCAGGGAAACCCTATTATCAAACGATCGGACAATTCATGACATTTATCCCAAAATCAAAATCAAAAGTTTAATTTCAATTTTTACAGATTATCTCAAATATTATCAGTAAAATACAAAATCAAATTAAAGTTCACAAAATCGTATAAATTTTTCAATAAATTATTACAATTTTTATTCCTTTGAAATAATTTTCGGTTAAATTAACATTTAATGAGTATTCGACACAACCTTAATAACTATCACTTTCCTTGTGGTGGGCCCTCATGTTATCCGCATATTTCAATTGCCGTGAAAATGTATTTCATAACAATTATCAAAACTCAGTTGTTTTAATCAAAAATTGGCTTGGTCGTATCAATTGCTCTGAATCTTGAGAAACAATTATGTAATCCGTATATGATTACACTGTTCAAGAACCTTTGAATTTTTATCTTGACAATTTATTTGATACCATTAATGTTAATTAATTACTAGTTTATTCTTAAGGAATCTTCGGATCACTTCCATCTCGTGAAGGGTATTTAAAATCCGCCATCATTGATCTTGGTACTCATTTTTAGTAATTAAGTTGAATGGAATGTTTATTTGAACTCTACTTAAGATCGGTTTAGCCATAAAACACCGGAAATTCAACTTTAGTCGTCATTTTAGTTGTTTATAGAATTGAATCCTTCAGTCAATGTATTGTTAAACCTAAGAATTGTTATTTTGGTTATAAAAAAGAATTATGGTGGTCAACCAAGGCTATTTTGGGCAAAAATAAAAAACACGTTTCTTTCGCATCGATGTTATTTTACCAAAGAAATTTGAGATCACTTGTAATAACCATGGTCACGCAAATCACATTTTAATATCTTACACATATTGGTAGGAAAGAAAATAATCAAATTTTGAACTGAAAATCAAAGGTATATCCGATATGAAGACAGAGTTTGATTTAATTGATTATTTTCGTGGCTCTCTTTTCTGACAGATTTTAGTCATTTAATTGAAAACTTATAATTATTTTCGAAAAATCTTGATATCAATGATTGAAAACAAATTCAACTTTAGGTTTATTTATATTTTATAAGGAAATATCAAATAAACACTTCATTTAGGATTAAATTTATTGCAAAATTTGAATTCATAATAATAATTATAAAAAGAATTTTTTTGAAAATTCCGATCAATCGGTAAAATGTATTCGAGTAAAAAATAATTGCAAAACATTCAGCTATTAGTCAATGATTTCAATGAAAGTGTCGTTTAAAATGATTATAGTCTTTATTTACTCAATCAATAAGTTCTGTAGGGATGGTATTGTGGTCTATGATAAGAGGCGTATGGCTTTGGCACCTGTATTACAAAATACAATCAATTTCTTCATGGTACAATCAACAATATTTATTATTACCGGTGCATATATTGGAGCGCCATAACTTGGAGCTTTGTAGGGCGCAACGGGTGGTGAGTCCTAACAAAAATTTAAAAATCAAAACATTAGTTATTAAGTGTTTAACAAATAATTAGACTTTCATTTAGGTTTCGAATTCGTTAAAAATGATTCGACGATTAAATTATGTAATTATGTAATCAAATCAAAGTATTGTAAAACTGCGTAAAGTTTGCTATACCTTAGCGTAGAGCTGAACGTCTGCCGGACCTGAAAATCACATCAAATCTTTTCTTTATTATATATAAATAAATCATATAATTAAATAATTATTAAGTAGACAAATTAGCATGCTTAAACAAGAAAGTTTCTCTCAGGAACAAAGAGAATTTGAAGAAAATCTTTAACTTAAAATCTCTCAGTTTTATCAGAGGGATACCAAAGGTCTTATAATTGAAGAGATGGTTTCGCTGAAAACAATTTGAGAGGAATAGATAATAGCCGTCAAAAACATCGACAAACCTGATGTCTGCCCACAAACATAATATCAAACTTTTTAGTTCATTAAGAGGGGAGAAGATAGTACTAGAACAAAATTTTACGAATTTTCTCTGCTAAATCTAGTGTGTCTACTCGAGCATAAAAACTTGGAAGTTTTGGTATTATACCCCCTTGGGCATCTGTGGTTTTATCATTCTCTAACTATGATTTAAAATGATTTAAAACATTCCTAAAACTATCTGATTTAAAAATACATAATTATTCTATGATTGATGATTTCCAGTCTAAACATCCTTACAAATTTTTATTCATCTCAATTTTGCATGTTCATCAAATAAAATTTGTAATCTGCAACACTTTTTTGGATATAATGATAGAATGATTGAGACGTCAAATAAAAGCATTTATAGTTTACATTCGTTAGAAATCATTTATAATATAATTGAAAGAAATACTTACTGGCTGACCCAACTCCTGGCTCATTTGTTGAAATAGAAGCTCTGAATCCGTGGTCATCTGCTATATAATCGACTTTTCTGTATATAGCATTGATAAATCATAATTAGATTCGATGACGAAAATTGAACAAATATATGACATTTATATACCTGTATATTCCATATGCATCGGTATAGCCATAGGAACCTTTCAATCAATCAATTATTTGAATATTGATCACCAAATTCAATAAATTACAGAATAAATAGCGTGTCTTCTAAACAATTTTACAAATATATTAAGTTTGGATAATCATGGCAAAATTTAAATTTCTGGCAGGTCTGAAAACTCTTCTGTGTCATACCAAATTAGGGAGAGGGCCTTTTAAAATTCTCAAGAATGGAATAATAAGAGATCCTATGCTTAAGAAGGGCGCAAACATCACATGTATATTAGTCTGATTTCAGTCTTTTGTCATTTGATTTCATTTTGAGACAATTATGAACGAAATACCAGTAAATGTTGTCAATATCCAAAAGAGATCGACAATAGAGGATAATATGAGACAATTGATAATCAGTTTGAATTAAAATACAATTAATTTGATGTAATATCTAGTCTTCGGATTTCAATGGATTTAAATAAAATATGATTTAAGCCCTTCTTAAGCATTGATTAATGAGTGGGTGCTTACAGTCTGGAAAGAAGTCACTACGAACTGGTATAACGCAACACAATCTTTATTTCACGTAATAACACTCTGGAAAACGCTGTATTACCGCTCATCTTTTTAAATATCAGGTTTTTCGTTTTCCGTCTTTATTACATTCTGTATTGAATTGATAGTCGAATTACACGTCGATTCTGACTGATTCCTACATGCTCAATCGATTGGCATAATTGAAAACTAGCAAAGTTGATATTTTTCAGAAAACCCGTGAAACCCTGAATTTTTGAACTTGGAAAGGTTCTCGTCTAATTTTGTAAGACCTAGATGAGCTCTTTTTTCACTATTTAATTACATTTTAATGGAAAGTCTAAAACTACAGGTCGGGTATAGAATAAAAGGGCACTTTTTAATGTGAATAATGTATTTAATTTTGTTTTCAGTCTCATAACACTCGAAATGGTATCAAATTAATCAAAACAGAGCTCTTTTATTGCACCTATTGTATAGCCTAACGGAGACTATTGCATAGCCTAATAGCGACTATTGTACCTATCAATCGATAATTTAATGATAGATACAATAAATAGTTTTAAAATTGAGTCAATGGCTAATAGCCAGGGTCTTATAGGCCGAATATGACCCAAAAAATATAATTTTAGAAATAATTAATAAAAAACATCAAAAAATATTAGTAACCATTGAAATAAAGGCGACGAAAAGTGAATTTTTGAAGAAGAGGTCACTTAAAGACATGAAATATGTGACCAGAGCATAGGTATGACCGATTTTATACTTCAGAATATGAACAGGACTCAATTATTACTGTTGACGTACTTAAACTGAATCTTAAAAAATTTTGAATTTATAGACTTGTCATTGAGTCGTAAAGGAGGTTTGGCAAAATAAACCTTGTTAATTATAAAAATGAGGGCCTCACAGCCGGGGAGAAGTTTTTTTTAAGTTATAAAAATATCGGAGCAAATGTTGAAGAAGTTTTTGATTAGTATTGAAGAATTAAAAACTAATTCGACTTTTAAAATGCCCTTTATCCTATGCCTGACCTTCTGTACTTTTATCATGTTGATCCTAGGTGATATCAAAGTTTGTTTGGATACCCGGCAACATCTGTGAGATTAAATCTTGTTCAGTCATTTGATTGGTTTTGTCGATGGGCCACATTTTCATCTTATTCATTAAAAAAGTTCATCCAGGTCTTACAAAATTACACTTTAATATTTATTATATTTCACTTGCTTCTTTCACGAACTGTGTCTTTTTCATTCATTAATACTATGATTTGTTTGAAAATCTAAACACCAAGAACTTTGTGACGAAGATAATTGAAATCCAATGAATTTCCTTTTGATTTCTCACTCATTTTCTTTTCATACTATTTGTGTGAATAACTAGCAAAATGAGCAAAATTTGAACTTGCTCTCTTCAACAATGAAAAACCGCTACATTTTGAGATGCAAATTAGACGCATTTGTAGTAGATGGTTTTGTATAATTTTAAGCTAAATTTATAACTAATTATTATATTAATTAATTAAGCTAGGTAATGCCATAATATTTGATAATCTGATTCTCTCTACATATGTAACATTCAATTCAGGCACCATGATCACCTCAATTTCAAAATTATCATCTTTTACATTTCAGAATATCTGATTGTTGTTAGGATGAAATTAACCTTTTTTGTTTCCGTGTGCGTCTCCCTCTTCCGTTTGATGGTTTTTATTGCCGTATCCTTTAAATTGAAATTAATTCACAAACAATTGAAACGCATTTATTGTTGTCATACCGTCGTCTACAGTGTATCCAAAAGAATAGGGGGAAGGAGTTTCCTGATTGTCCTATGAAAAACAACGATTACAGCACTCGACTCAACACTTCAATTAGATAGACATTCATTACATTCAATAATCACAATAATTATAGTTTTTACTCATTTTAATTAATTATCATAACTATAGACCTCTTTTATATTTGAAAACTATTGAAGAAATTTTGTCCAATTGAAGCAATAATTAAATTCTCTTAAACCAATTCAACGACTCTTAAACACAAAACGGTAGAAAATTAATTTAATTGCCAGGTAACGATTATTAGGCACGTAGCATGAAAATGAGCCTGGATAACCTACTATAATTATTTGGCTTAATTTGATAACTAAAGTATTTTGGTCAATTTTCTGGAAATACAGGTACGCTATAGATACAAAACCCACATTCTTGAACCTCTTTTTTTAAAAAATTTTGTCACCCGTTGTATGCATTGAAATGATGTGATTCCAGACAAAAACAAAATTCTTTATGCATTTGTGAAAACTATTGTATGACTTATTGTATGATCTATTGTATGATCTATTATATAACAAACTGATATTTTTGATCAACTTTGGCATAATTGGCATCTTGGCAAATGCTGAAGACTTTTATTTGCATCAATCACTTTACAAATCTGATGCAACTAAAGAGTTGTCAGGCATTTTTTGATTCGTTATTTAATTGTTAATAAAATTGTTTAACATTCTTGTAACACTCTAGCTTGTAAAAAAACAGTTGTTCTAGGCAAAATTCAATCTGAATTCAATTTGATCGCTAATTCAAATTTGGATTATATTTTGAACGTTAGTTGTGACTCAAAATAACTTTGAGATTATTTCAGATTTCAGTGATTAAAATAAAGTGACAATTAATTGAATGACGTCTCTCTCACCGGATATGACTCGTAAACAGGCTTAGGATCGGTATAAGTGGCATAAATCGGAGTTTTTATTTCGGGTGAATATCCGTAATATGCTGTCCGACGAAATGAAAAATAAGTATTTAATTTATAGAAAATTGTTTTAAGAAAAGGATTTATAACAAGATTTGCAAAAAATCTTAGAAATCTTATTCAAAGAATAGAAAAAATGAGTTCTCAATAAAGTTGAACACAAATTTCAACTCTTAATTAGAAATCTTAGTTTTGTATCATTCATTCAATTAAACTAGCATGAAGATTGGAAAATAATCTATATCTAGTTTTGTCTAATCAAAGTTTCCCGATAATTTTGACAATTTGACCATGCTACAATCTCATTGACATATACTTGACATATATTATGCAAATATTTATGTTTAAATGTTTGAATGATTTGTAAAAAACTAGAAAATAGACACAAATTGTAGTCAAGTGTTTGACATTTCATTAATAACTTTATTTTATAATTGATATTTGTTTTCAATAATTTTTAATAGAGAGTAAGAGAGAGAGAGAGAGAGAGAGAGAGAGAGAGAGAGAGAGAGCTGAGTATCAGAATTTATTAAAAAAATATATTAATGTATTACCTGGAGATCCTATTAATCTTTTATACTGAGCACTCGCCAAAAGAGTAGTAGCGGCCAATATGACAATCTATTCAATGATATCGATTTGATTTAATCACAATTCGTTAATAATCGGCACTTAAAACACACAAATCATTAATATTTAAGATATAAAACATTAAAACCGACAAAACTTTGAAACATATTATTAATTAATATTTGATAATATATTTGAAGGGATTTTCTTAAAATATATATCATATGATATAAACAATTAATAATTCCTTAAATTTTGTTAAATGAATGAAAAAATGAATGATTGTATACCTTAAACATCGCTTAAATATTTGTCTATAAAATTCTTTGCAAAATTGAACTAAAAGAAAATGAAATGAAAGGAAAGCCAATTCTTTTATACTCGAATTATACGATAATCCTTTATTATATAATATACGCCTTTTTCGAGAGATTCAAATATACTTTTAATTTCCATAGTCTTTAAGTGAAATTTAGGACATCAGACCTAACCATTAGTTTGCATTGTTTTGCTTTAATGTCCACTCGCTTTGAATTCAAATCGAGGTCGTCTTATAGTACAGCCAATCTAGGATACTCTTTGCTCATATATTATCAAGCTTTATATATATATATATATATATAAATATACATATATATATATACATTTGGTTTAAACATATATGTATACAATTATCCAAAAATTTCAAACCTGGAAAATTTTCAATAATTAAACAATTGATTCAACTTACCATATTCACTTTAATTTATATCAAGTTTAATAGTTATATATTTGCAAAATAGAGTACCTTGCACATGTTGGGTAATGTCAAAAACCATTATATGAGTTAATATTCTTAAACACCTTTGAAAAAGATTTAATTTTCACTTTTATTAAATTTTCCTTTTTTCCAAAGAAAATCAAACAATTTATTTAATGAGCAATTAATTGTCGCCTCTATTGTATTGCAATTGTATTTCAATTGTATTGCAATAACCATTCGAAGAGAAATTTCAAATTTTGAAAAAATTAGAAAAACATAAAAGTTTAAAACTTTTTGAGGAATATTAAGGTTATTGTCAGTGACTACAACTGTAATGTCAACCGATTCTGTTCTGTGTTTCACTAACCCACCTAGTCAAATGTTGATAAAAAGTTTCCTATAATCAGATATAACTTTAATAGTGTTAATTTGACAAATATGCTTGATCTAGATCATATTTTTTAGTCGTTTTCATCGTAAACTTCATTGCATAAAATTAAGATATATAATAACTCATGAATATTGGGTTTATATCATCGGGGTATATCATAAAAAGGGCAAATTTTCAGTGACTGAAATCTTAAAATAATGTTTAATCAAAGATTTCAAGTTTTTTTTTGTTCAAAACATTTGCTTCGATTTCGATTTAATGGAATTCCTTAACTTTCAGTGTTGTTATTCATATCGAATGTGAAAACTTTTGGAATCTTTCACATTTAATTGTACTTGTTCAAAAAGTATTTGTGAACTATTGACTCATTGGTTATAATTATTATCAATTGTAAAAAACAAATGATTTTATGAATTGTAACTCAGATTTAATCAGATTATTGACCAGTGATTTGAATAAATCAAACTGAATAGAGAAGTCTGAACGAGGAAAACGTCTAACTTTAATGACAACAAAATTTTGGGTCAAATTAAAAAATACAAATTAAAGTAATATATTATAATTCAAAATAAAGCTATTCATCACTTAATCCACAGACAATCCTAAAAATGAATAAATTAATTAAATTCCTTTCATTTGATATAATTAAATATATTTCCTAATTATTTAAAATCGAGTCAATAAGAAATGTTTATCCGATTCCTTATTATAATAATAATAAAATTCTTTCCATTCATTAAAATTTGTTTAAATCCGTATTTGATTTGATCTGAACTTTCGTTTTCGAAAGCATTGCTTTTGACTTATATTGAAATTCATTTTAAATTAAGACAAATTAGATTTCATTTAAAGTCTATACTCTCTTTTGAAGGCATGAATTGGTCGAAAATTTCTATTATAATCAATACTTTTCTTATTGTGATTGCGATGATAGTCATCAGACATGAAGTCGTGATTACATGAAAGTTGGTTTCATCGCTTTGATTACTTCTCTGTCGGAAAACTTAAACAAATCACTCCTTCTTTGAATGACACGAATCAGGTCATCGACTATAGCCAAGAATCAGGAGGCCAACAGTGAAAGCTTATATCAGACACAGATCTCAATGTTTGAGAAAAGTTAGCAATCACAATCACTATTCACAAATAATTAAAATTCTTTATAGGAATGAGTGATTTGATTGCAACTAACAAACAATTAAATTACAGTTTAATCTCTATGTTATAAAAATCTTGAAATATGAAAGAAAGGTGAAAACCAGAAACCAGTCTCAGACTGTAATATTGCAAATTATTCGGTATACTGTATTTCCAGAGTCTGGCAAAATTGAAACAGGGTCTTGAAAATAAACTTTACATTGTAAAGGTTTTTTCCCCGAAAATTTGATCGATTGATCCATTTTTGTAATAAAAACCAATGCATTTCTATATTACTTTATCATTATTTTTAAGCCCTAATCAGGTTTTTTCGGCAAACTTTCAATAAGTAATTCAATTCGATTTCAATCCAATAACCAATTAGTAGAAGCGGTAGAAATTCAATTGATTCAATTGAAATACCAAATTAACAAGACAATTTAGAAAGCTATGTTTATGACATTTCTATATATCATGAACAATTTTCTCGAACATAACCGTTTGATTTTATCGAGATTATATCCATCTTCAAGAATGAGTTGAAAATCCGAATCATTGATTTTTTTGCAATTTTCTGTCCCAAAAAAAGTATTTATTTCATCGAATGATTTGCTTTTTATTTAATTCAAATATTTTCTGAAATTCTTATTTAGTCAGAGAAATGAGATTTAAAACAGATATGGCCAAGGTCCTCACAAGGAGGTGGTCCCCCGAGTAATTTTCATTGGATTAGGGTTTAAGAAATTTGTTGAAGCGAGGAGAGATCTGCTCAAAAATTTTGTCGGGCGGGGGTCACAAACTTTGCTAAAATTGCCCGAAAATTTTCCAATACACCAAAAATGACGCCTTCTTTCACTATCCAAATATTGTAGGCATCCATTAAATGATTAATACTTTTATCCATTGTTTAGTAAACTTTTAATATTCAATACATTATTGTTTTCAGATTAATTTCAATATAAACTATAAACATAAATCAATTCTCTTTTACTGCTTGTAATTGAAAGAGCACTTCAATTAAGTTTTTCGTTATAAACAGTTCTCTAAAAATGTAACTCATTATTGAATGCTATTAATAAAAACATCTTAACCAAACTCTTGTCCTCTGGCCTACAATATCTTTTAGGGGATAATCCAAGGGATCTTTTTGCTTCAAAATCTGAAAAGGATGGTCTATTAAAAAAAATCAGGGAAGGGTTTTTAGTCTATCCACCTTCTTGACCACCCCTGAGTTAAAATAAACAAAATTCATACTTTTTTTGATGGAATTTCTATTCCAAACAAATTAAAATATTCGAATTATATTTTCAAAATAAGTTTATATATTTCATCACATGATTTATTGCAATCAATTAGGTTTAAACCGAATCGAAGACAATTTGATAGAAGATAATTGGAAGAACTGCATGACTTTTCCGCAACAGTTTTGCGTCATTTGATTTGAATACGAAATTCTGAACCATAGTCTTCTTTGTGCGACATTTTGTCAAATCCTGTGATTGAGAATCACTACAAGAATAGACCTATCTTATCTTACCTTCTCCATTTTAACATTTTTATAATTTTTTCTCACCTTATCTTTATTATAATAATTAATAACTGTTTGGCATTAGTCTAATGGATGCGAAAAAATTATTACAAATTAAATGGTAAGAAAAGTAGTGCCAAACGAGTCGTGATAAATATTCCCCGCATTTAAATATTTGAAATAAAGTCATGAAATTCTCATCAATTGTTTAACTTTGAGTTTATTCAGTTGAAAGTCCCTCAAAAACTTATTATAAAAAAGATGAATTACCCATCAAGTTTGAACTGATAGATACAATGATTTAAATTTTAGAAGTGCAAAACCTCACCAAGTTTAATGATTTAATGTGCATTTTTAGTCCAAATTGTATACTTGACTCCAAAACTTGTATTTCAAGTCAGGAATGCCAAGATCCTCGAATTTAAGGAGGAGGTCGGGTGGGGTCAAGGGTAGTCAACCGTTACCTCTACAGACCTAGTATCTGTTTATAAACGCAATTTTGGAGGAAATGCTCGAGGAGGATTCCCCGATTTGGATTCTCCAAATCTTAGAAAGTGAGTCTGCTAGAGCTTAAATTATAGTTAGGTTCAAATCATTACCTACCTTGGGCATCCCTTATCCAAATCTTTATTCTGAAAAATATGAGATAAATGTTTGCAAAGAATGATTTATTTATTCGCGTTATTCTGTTATCATCAGCTTAGAGGCTCACCATGATAATAAGTCAAGTTTGTAGAATAAATCAGTGTACCTGTTGAAGTAAAATATTTTCATATTCATCTTGGTAAGAATGTGGTTTCAATATAACTCTCAAATATTACAATAATAAATGGTTTAGAGATCTAATCTTCGAATAGTATCAATGAAAGTCATTATTCATTTGTTCTCATTTCAAATATAATAGCAATGAATAAAACTTTGAAATAACAAAGAAGCGATAGAATAGGGATCGACTCAATTCATTACAAACCAGAGTTAAGTCTGATTTTCGTTTACTACCACTTCTGATGAAGGTTTCTCTTATAGAGAGCTCAGAGTCCTATTAGAATTTTTAAGTCACAATAAAGAATAATAAACTTCTTTTGTTTGATTGTTAACTCAATTTATTCTCTAATTAATGCAAAATTGTTTGAATCACTTCTAAAATAATTATTTCAATTATTTTCAAGACAACAAAAAAGCAATAAATGATTGCATTATAAAAGTAAACTCAAAATTAATTAATTGAGTGAATTAGAAAATAAATTCAACTTTTAATTTACTCTTTATCATGTTGATTTGTGTATATCCCTCGTAAATTTCTACATCTAATTGATATAAACACTTTGAAAAAATAAATTATGTTTTGACATAAAGTCATCTAAAGTCGGCCAAAATATTTGTAGAGAACCTCTCCCAGTATTATCTGAACTTGGACATCCCTGGTTTACATTCAATAGAAAAGATTTGTTTAATCGGAGAATAAATATTGTTTTGTATGAGTTGTAATCTTAGGTTGATTCATCATCCAGGATAATTCATTTTAAAGCTTTATTACTGAAGAAAAATGTATAAAAAATAAAGTTTAGAAACCATTAGTACTTTCAATAGGAACTGACTTTTTAATTAGAAATATCTTTTACTAATGAAAATGAAAGCTTTGGTCAATTGAAACAATGGAATTGAAAAATCAAAAGATGAGAGAAAGAAAGAAAGAAAGAAAGAGAAAGAGAAAGAAAGAGAGAGAGAGAGAGAGAGAGAGAGAGAGAGAGAGAGAGAGAGAGAGAGAGAGAGAGCATATTTTTCCTTCAATATGCGAATACTTTCCTCTTAAGAATTGCGTCAACTGTTGAGCAAACAATAAAATTGTTTATCTATTCACTGGTTTCGGACCAGTGCCTCTAAATTCCGGAAATTAATCCCCAAAATAAACACTCAGAAAAATAATTCAAAATCAGAAAATTTATTAC
>JAQFXL010001086.1:0-14052 GCA_034693445.1 Edwardzetes edwardsi | reverse complement strand
AAACCTATTTTGAACTTAAATTTAATTTAATTCAATTCGTTCTTTGAACTAATTTTGACTCAATTAAAGGCTACACTTATTAGTGGTATAACTCTTAAACAAAAATTGCTGGGATTTACTGTCTCTTATTTCAAACGACTCAGAATACTGTTATTGCATTAGATTTTAATTTCAATCCTTTGTTGAATTGATTTTCATTAGAATTCATTCAAAGGTTTGAAAAGCAATGGCCGGACGCGGGAAGAGGTTTCTGGAGAACCTCCAAAAAGCCAAAGAAAAAGAAATGGAAAGTAAGTCAGATCCGCCACAAGTCGGAGAACCGACCGCTGTTCCCATGGGTCGCGGGCGCGGACGGATATTTCAATCTTTAACGGAGATTAGCGCCACAACTCGGGAACAATCGCCTCCTCGAGAATCTTCGAGTGGTTCCTCATCAGACCAGCCCTCACCCTCCGGAGCTGTTGGTTCTCCTGGATCTCCCGGCTCACCCACCGAAGAATTGGAAAAATTGACATTAGAAGAAGCTCCTCCTCGTCGGGTGTTTCCCACTCAACCCGAACCAATACGAAACAAACAGAGGGGAACTGACGGCCAAACAATCCCTTTGGCCCTGAATTTGATAAAACTAACCCGAACTGAAGGCTTTGGAATATTTCTGTACGACATTAAATTCAATCCAATGGTCGACTCCCGAGCCCTCAGATCTAAAATTCTTCGACAAAACGATGTAATCGAGAAAATTGGAGGCGTTTTCCAATTCACGGGAATGAATATATATTTGCCGAAACAGTTCGAAGGCATGACAATCGACACGACGTCACCCGTTGACGGCTCTCCAATGAAAGTGAGCATTGAATTCGTTAAAGTGCCGAAATTTGAAGAACTCATTATCTTCTATAACACGACTTTCCGCAAAATAATGAAAGACTTGAAGTTTGTTGAGATCCAGCGCCACAATTATGACCCCTTAGCCCGCATTGAAATACCTCAGCATAAGCTGGAGATCTGGCCAGGGTGGGCCACTTCTATTCAAGATCTCGACGACGGCCTACTTTTGACCTGCGATGCCTCTCACCGTCTTCTCCGAACTTCGACAGCAAAGGAGATTATGCAGGACTTGTTTAGACTGCCCGACGGAAGGGCCAAATTCAAAGAGAATGTGACAAAACGATTGGTCGGTTGTATTGTTCTGACCCGTTATAACAATAAACCCTATCGTATCGATGACATCAACTTCGATGAAAACCCCGAAAGTACTTTCAATTGGAACGGAAATGATGTCACATATGTTGAGTACTTCAAGAAGTCGTGGGCGACTGTAATCAAAGATCTTAAACAACCTCTTCTCGTCCATCGCCCAAAACCAAAGAGAGGACAGGTTTGTCATTACGCGACAATCTAATGGTTGGCTTTTAGTTTAATTGATTTATTTTAGACCCAAACAGAAATGGTTTGTCTCATTCCCGAACTCTGTTGTCTTACGGGACTAACCGATGATATTCGATCGGACACGAGAGCAATGAAAGACATCGCTTCACACACTCGGATCCCTCCCGGCGTACGACAGGCAAAGCTCCAGACATTTATCGATAATGTTTTGAAGAATCCCGAGGCCAGAAAACACCTCACAAATTGGGGTTTAGATTTAGCCCCCCGTCCTTTCCACACTACCGGACGAACAATGGCGCCTGATAAAATTATATTCGGGAACGACAGCCGAATCACAATCAGCGCGAAGGCCGACTGGTCGCGAGACGCCACTAATAATCTGTTGTTCCGCGCCGTAGAAGTAGAAAAATGGCTGATTGTGTTCACGCGACGCGACTCCGCAAAAGTTGACGAATTCGTAAAATGTCTTAAAGTTGTCACCCGTTGTATGGGTTTCACATTTGCCGATCCCGATAAGACAGAGGCCAGAGACGACTCACCAATGAGTTTCGTTAGCGCCATAAAGAACGCGTCGGGACCACCCTTTCAGATCATAGTTGTGATGACTCCGGGCTCTTCACAACGCGAAGACAGATATAATGCAATCAAACGTCTTTGTTATTGTGAGTTAGGACTTCCTAATCAAGTGGTCAGAGCCAACACTCTGTCCGACGCGAAAATGCGATCAGTTTGTCAAAAGATCGCAATCCAAATGTCGTGCAAAATTGGAGGTCAGCCCTGGGCGCTCCCCATTCCATTCAAGTCTTGTATGATAGTTGGTATTGACGTATATCACGACCCGACACAAAGAGGCAAATCAGTAGTTGGAATGGTAGCGTCGGTCAATCAGGCCGTTTCCCACTGGTATTCCAGAGTTTTCTTCCAGAACTCTCACGAAGAGATAGTCAACACATTGGAGGCAGGAATTATCGCCTGTCTGCGCAAATTCTATGCCGTCAATAAAACACTTCCCCAACGAATGTTCATTTATAGGGATGGGGTCAGTGATGGACAGCTCCAATATGTGCTCGATTACGAAGTTCCACAGCTTCAGAATGCTTTATTGGACTTCGGAAAAGCATATGACGGGTATTCCCCCAAATTGTCAGTAATTGTGGTGCAAAAGCGAATTAATGCCAAACTATTGATGAAAGGCCGCAATCCTAATGAGTTGTCGAACCCTCCGCCCGGCTCTGTGTTGGATCACAGCATCACTCGAAAGAATTTTTATGATTTCTTTTTAATCTCTCAATTTGTGACTCAGGGAACAGTCACTCCAACCCATTACATAGTGATCCACGACACTAATGATATGCCGCCGGACAGAATGCAAAAGCTGTCGTACAAAATGACTCATTTGTACTACAACTGGATGGGCACAATTCGAGCCCCCGCCCCCTGTCAGGTATGACACTTCTATTGTTAATTACATTTAATTGTAATTGTCTTTTGTTCGGACAGTACGCTCATAAGGCGGCCGCAATGGTCGGACAAGTAATCAAGAAATCGCCGGCGGAGAACCTGACCGACAAACTATACTTTCTTTAATCATTGGATTCGTCCGATAATTGTCCGAAACGTAAAACTCATTCAAATAATTATTTTCATTATATTAGAGATATTTTTGAAATTATTTCATTTAAATGTCATTTTTGATAAAAAAAAATTTTTGAATTTATTTTTTTCAGAGAAATCACTCGAATTCTCATTAAATAACTGAATAGTTATTGAATTCATTTAATAGAATTCAAAATAATATCATTTGTCGAACAAAATGTTTTAAAAACAATTTTATTACAAAATCATAACTGTTTTCTTTAAAAACATTTTTTTTGTATTTTTCGTTCATTTATTGATTGTTTTTATTGCAAATTACTCTTTGAAATAAAAATGATTAAAATTGTAGTGATTTTTAAAACAACTTTTATTATTGAAAAATATAAGTAATAATTCGATTTTAATGCAAAATCTTTGGTCGAATTATGGGTTAAGTTAACAATCGGTTGAAATATTTACAAATTTACAAAACATTATAATAATTATAAAAATATGATTTCAAATAATATTAACGAATGATTTGATATTTCATTAGATGTCATGGAATATAATTATTGTAAAAAATGAGACACTATTTGAGTGCTGAGAATAAAAACGTTTTTCTTTTCAAAAATTCGGTCGCATTTGGTTTTCAGCAAAATATTCGACAACTTAGAAGTGCTGAGTGTTTTGGCACATCATATCAAATGCAAATTAATCAAAGTCTGGCTTTTCTTCTGTTCACACGAATAGATTCGGGCAAATCATAACAAATACATACACAACAACTCGGAAATCGAAACCAATCGGCGAAAATACCTCGACATTCGTTCTTAGGGTCAAAGGCTAGCAGTCTGTGCAGTCGGTATTGTTGTTCGCATTTGCATCCGTCCCTACAGAACATCTGTGAGCCCTCGTACGCACACTTTTCCCAATGAATGTACTGTTCAAATGGATAAACATTTAGAAGCGCCAAAATTTCACCCCTAGTGTTATTTGCCCAGTAGGGCGCCACCACTTCCTCTTTGATTGGACAGGCGTTGACACCTTTTTTAGGCTCTGATTCGTTTTGGTCTTCATTTGGTTCTTCTGAGGTTGTCGTCTGTGGTGTGGCTGAACTTTGATAAAATTCTGGATTTGGAACATCATTGGATTCGTGATTATTAGCGCTGGTAGTGGTGGTGGTGGTAGTGGTGGGAGCACTGGTCTCGAATTCAGTGCTGTCCAAACCTATACTTTCATTTTGGTTGACAATTGAATCACTTTCTGAACTGGACTTCTGTTGCGAATCATTGCTTTGATTTCGTTCTAAACTTTGATTTGACATAAAATCAAAGCTTGAATTGAGTGACGAAAAAGTTGTGGCACTTGTGATGATTGGCGTCACGTCTTGTGACAGAGATCTACCGCCGCCACCGATATTTTGGTTATGAGGTCTTCCTCTGCCATAGAAGTAGATGGAGTCATATTTGCCTCTGATTTCTTCGATTTCATCCCTAAGGACTTGACTTTGTCTCTGTTCGCCATACATTCGTCTCATAAAACCTTGATTCTCATAAATATAACGCCGAACACTACTCCACGGATAAGCACTTCCCGGTTGAGTACAGAATGTATTTTTACTCATATCGCACGGTATTTCCATAAGCATTCGAGGGCTCATTCTGGGCCCACAACTCATTTGAGAGATGGACTGCTTTATAGGAATCCATAGCAATAAAAGAAGCAAATAATCCAATTGATTGACTGTTGGTTTGGATGCCATCGCTTTTGTCATTTGGTCTGTTGGTCTGCCAAACGTTTGATTAGTGGCACACCAGTCGTGAATCCAGTCGTGACTCCACTCTGACTCTATGACACACATTAGACCCGGAAGTTCTTAACTTTTGACAAACAGTAATGATGTTTAGTACAAATGCATTGAATATGATATCAAGTTTCCAATACGGGTTTTTTCCTATAAAAAGTGGTACATCAGCGCCACCACTGATAATGATTGTAAACAAGTGACCCATAAGTGACCCACAAAACACTATTCCTCGTATTGTTCCAATTCCTCAATATTTATATATCTTTTGAGTATTGCACTGACAATACACTGAGAAGAGTCCACAACATTAGGTCTTACATCACAAATACCACAACTTCATTGTCATGACTACAGAAACGTTTGTTTTGGACTCCTCTCAGTCTACTCTCATTGAATCAGTGATTATTCGTTTGCAATCGACTGAAAATGCGTACACTATGTATATGAATGACTCATTTGACTCATTGTTTTTGTTTACATATTTTAAAACTTTAATTTAAATGAAATTAAATTTAGTTTTAATCGAATATTAAGTCATATATTAAGCAAATAATGAATCAAAACATTGAATCAAATCCACCGAAAAAGAAATTAAAACAAACTTCGATTCGAGACTTCATTTCAATTCAAACTAAAAGTGGAAACAATTTCTGTCAAAATAATGGAAATTCTTCGGACATTCAAATGGCATCGACTTCTCTATCAACTCAAACGGCCGAAGAGTCAAACGAACGGACAATTGAAGCGATCGATTGCTCACAAATGAGTGGTTTGAGTGAAATCCCCGAAACTCCCGAAAGAGTGATCTCTGCAGATGAAGACATGGATTATGAGAACGAGAAACAGCTGTTGTCTTCACTAAACCGAATGCCTGAATGTCTCCTACCGTTGCCTCCGTTAAGCCCCGATTCGTCGCATTTTGTATTATTCAATGTTCCGATCAGTCGTCTCATGGATTTGGTTCCGACTCCGTTCCCAACCAGTTATTCAGACAAATGGGACGGACAACACGTAAAAATGCCAAACAGTGCTTACAATCAAATAACTTCTATGCAGACAATTGAGGGTCAAATAGTGAGGACACGATTCTCTAAATGGGAGTTAATTCAAAACAGACTCTTAGCTGACATTAAATGTTACGAACAGTTGGAGGAAGCGATCAAAACATATAATCCTTTCGCCAATAAATATGATTTCGATGTTTTACATCTGTTTTTCGAAAACTGCACTCAAGAAGAAAACACTCAGTTTTTCGATGAAGTGTTGCCCCAAATGATACAATTGTCGCTTCAATTGCCCCAAATTGTGACCCAATCCGTGCCATTTCTCCGACAAAAAAGGAACTCTTCTTTATTTCTAAGTCAACAACAAATCGCTTGTCTTTTAGCGAACGCTTTCTTTTGTACTTTTCCTAAAAGAAGTCAAACGAACGAAGAATACAAAAACTTTCCGATTATTAACTTTTTAAGGTATTTATTGATTCAATGTTTCGATTAATTATTAGTTTTATAAATGAATCGATAGTTTGTTCACAAGCTTTGGATATGAGGACAGCCTTAACAACAAAATGGAAAAACTTAAATGTATTTTCAATTACTTCCGACGAGTCCTCAAAGATATGCCGAAAGGAATCGTCAGTTTTGAACGAAGATGTGTTTCCAGAGAAGAGTTTCCCGTTTGGCACAACTCTAATAAAAATCTGAGAAAACTGATTGTTATGAAAGATGGTGTCATTGAAAAAGAAGGGAAGGGTTTATTGCAGGTTGACTTCGCTAATAAATATATTGGTGGCGGTGTTATCGGCTCCGGATGTGTTCAGGAAGAGATACGTTTTCTTATTTGTCCGGAACTTATAATTTCGCGATTATTTACCGAAAAACTATTAGACAACGAAGTGGTGATAATAAGTGGTTTCGAACAATTCAACCGATATTCAGGTTATGCCAATACTTTCCAATGGATGGGTGACTACATAGACAACACTAGTCGTGACGAATGGGGTCGTCATTTGACTCGAATCGTGGCGATGGACGCCCTTTACTTCAATCGCAATGAAATTGATATTCAATTCGAAACAAATCATTTCGAAAGAGAACTTAATAAAGCGTTTTCTGGTTTTCTGTTCAGAAGAAGGTCTGATTCAAAGAACAAGTGTGCTATCGCTTCAGGCAATTGGGGCTGCGGTGCCTTCAATGGCGACCCTCTTCTCAAAGCCATAATCCAATTGATGGCCGCGTCTCAAGTCGACAGGGATTTAGTTCTTTTCACTTTCAACGACTCCATTCTTAAGAGAAAAATAGAAGACTTTTATACATTTGTCACCGAAAATAACTTTTGTGTCCGACATCTGTACAGATCTGTCGTCTTATTCAACAAAAGTAGAAAACAGTATAAAATTATGTCTAAAACAGATGTTTTTGATTTTATTCAAACTTCCAAACAATTAATTACAGACCAATAGAATTGAATTCTTATTAAAATTATAAAAATATATATTTTTTATTAGTTTTTATCCGTTTTCTTATAAAAGAGAGAATCAATTATTTATTAAAATACTAATCATTTCTTAAAAATGTTTTCTTACTTTTGAACTATTAGTATTTAATTGATCTAGGTGTTATTAGAACTTTTACTTCTATCGCTCAGCATTTCGACCCTTTGTTTGAGGGCTTCTATCAAAGCCTGCAATTCGTCGAACTCTAGTTTTGCGAATTCGGTTAAGAATTGTAAACATTCGTCGATCGAAGACTTTTTTGCCGACAATTCGTTGGTTTCGGTGTTTATTGAATTCAATTGAATTGTTTTCGAGCTCTTATCTAATGACTGCAAATGATTGATAAGTGCGTTGAGGTCTGAGCGCCAACTCATCTCTTGCTTGACATTCACTTCGTAAAAGTCTTTGATTCGAAGACATTCTTTGAGTAAATTACTTAAATTTTTGTGAATATCTTCTAATTTAAAACAAAATCGTTGATTAAAAGCATCCAAAACATGTCTTTTGTTGCCTTTGGTTAGCGCCAACTCATCCAACATTTGGTTTAACCACTCATTTGGGTTCTTAATGCCATCGATTGTCACTATTTTCTCATTCAAATGAGTGGTAATATAATCGACAATATCTTGTGGCTCTTCAACACTTAAATCAGTGGTCAAATCCTTTGTGATAATCTCAAGCGATTCTTTCAATTTGGTCCTCAATAGGAGCCATATATCAATTGAATTGCTTTTCTTTGCATTCATTTCAATATTTGAATCATTTTTATTAATTTCAACCAATTTTTCGGTCAAATCGTTGAGAATATATCGCAAAACATTAAGTCTTTCTTTCAAAAACTCCAACTCTTTGTGCAATTCCTCGACTTCTGACGGAGTGACTGACACTTCTTTGCCTTCAATTTTGTATTTTTCAAACCTTCGGTCAATTGTAAGATGAGTTGAATTATCAGAAAAAGATAAAATTCAAAAATAAATTACATTTCGAGTTCTTCTTTGGAAACAATGACCGACTCATCAGTGATGGCTTTGCAGACATTCAGAAGCCATTGATTGGATTGAAACTCATCCCTTAAAAGCGATTCGATTTGAATCAGTTCTTGAGCCGAAAATTCGCCGCTTTGGTCGTTGGCCCTAATCAAAGACACTAATCTACCGGACAAGTAGTTTCGCGATTGGCGGCTATTCAGCTGAAAAGCTGTCGGGTCTTTAGACCGTTGTTTGGATCTCTCACTCATCGCTTGAAGTAAATTAAAACTAATTTCAATCAAATAAATGATCTCTTTTTCAGTCTTTTATCTGTTTTAAGCGCCAAATCAGACAAACAGCTGACAAATGAACAGATATTTACATTTTGAACGTTATTTATGTGTGAATTGTATCTAAACTTTATTATCAAAACATTTGATTAGTTTTCTGTAAATCATCGAAAATGAGTGAATCGGAGCCCAAAAGGGATTTCAATGAACGCAATGTTTGTCTTCCATTCCCTCAGCCAATGGCCAGAAGCGATGGTTTTCCGATTTGGCCCTTCAGTCAGAAAGGGTTTCCATTATTTTATGGATCGACTAATTTTGTTGAAAAATGTGTAGAAATAAGTGACGAAACGGGGGTTAAAGCCCTCCAAACGATGGGGTTCTTTGGCTTTCATTCGAAATTCAAATTTATTGCAAACAATGATTTAAAGGCAAATATTTTGTCAAAACATAGAAAAGAAGATTCAAAACAAACAGACATTTCTTCTGATTCTAAGAACAAAACCAAAACTCCTTTCGATTCAAACGGAAACTATGTTTTGATTTCGACTTCAATTCCAAATGCTTTGAGTTTTTCTAATAATCAAACTTCAGATGAAACTCAAGACTCCAAAGACATGTCTGAAATTGACTCAAAAGATAATACAATTAGTGAACAAATGGCAACTGATTTGAGTGACGAACAGAAGAGAAGTGAAAGAGTACTAAAACTCTCGTTTTTAGAGTCTTTTTTCATATCTTACGTCTTCGGGTCTTTGAATCTATTGAATACCGAAACCAACGATTATATGACAATCGAACAAATGTGGGATACATTCGGTTCCCATTATAGCGAAGATAAACTTGAATTTGCGGTTCATTACAGCGCTTACCACTACTTTAGGTCAAAAGGTTGGGTCGTAAGGAACGGTCATTCGTTTGGTACTCATTTCCTTCTTTATAAAGAGGGTCCACATCTCTATCACTCTCTCTATTCTGTGTTAATTCAATATTCAATTGATGGTCAGAACAACAACTCATTTGATTGGTTTTATATGTCAGCTCTAATTCGACTCTCGAAGAATGTCCGTAAAGTAAGTACTTATTCTTCATTCACACGATTTGTCGAAAGAATTTGATTCTTAAAATTCTAGGAATTGATTGTTTGTGTCGTAAATCTACCGAAAATTTATGACATCTCTTCACCGAAATGTATCCAAGACTTCAAAATAGGGGTCAGTTCTAGAAATCAATTGAAAATCAATTTATAATATAATCCGTTAAACAGTTATTGCGTTTCGATCGATGGAATGTCACCAAAACAAATCCCAACGATAAGGGATGACCACAAACACAAGTGGCTCTCAAATTATGATATGTCACAGATATAACTGATTGGCACTGATTTACAGAACATTATCAGCATTTGTTTCAACTGAATTGAAATTAATTTTTGAGTTTAGAATTAGTTAATGAAAACACTCTTAAATTCAAAGTTAATTTTAAAAAGTTTTTGGGTTTCGTAAGAATTTGATGTAACGTTGTTTTTGAATAACAAAACAATATTTTTCAATGATTTGACTTTTATTTGAATCAAATTTTTCGTATTTTTCTTCATTCAATCTTTTGATGAGATTTTGATATAATGAGTGACAAAATGGTAATTATTTATCAATTTATTCAAACAACAAATTAATTCATGTTTTCAGACAAAGTCTGGAGATTCGAGCGACAGATCTCCTCTCCATTGGGCCGCCTCTGAGGGAAATAAAGATCGGGTCATCCAACTGGTCAGAGACGGCGCTGATCTCGATGTCACCGATGAGGTATTAATTAAACTCTTAGACAATCAAATTTTGATTCTCTCATAGATGGGTTGGACTCCTTTGATGATCGCCACCTCTGCTGGACATCAAGAAATAGTTGAATATTTGGTCTCTAAGGGTGCGGACATGAATGCCATTAACACTACGGGTCAGTCAGCCCTACACTACGCGGCCTCAAAGGATAGACTGACAATCGCTAAATATCTGATCGAAAGTGGCTGTCATATCAATCTTAGGGATAAACTAAATCAGGTCTTAATTAAAGTCTATTCAGAGAAAACTCAAATAAAATGGTTTCAACTTTTTATCTGAAATCTATTCAATCGATTCTCTAAATCAGAATCTTTTGTCTTTATTTTAATATTTATTTATTTATTGTTGAAATCTGACTAATGTTTGATATTTGCAGACTCCTCTCCATAGGGCGGCCTCTAAAGGCAATAAAAAGATTGTGGAATTGCTTTTAAGCCGATCCGACATCCAATTGAACCCTCAGGACATTGTAGGCAATACTCCGCTGTATGTAAACTATTTGCATATCAATTATTTATATCTCTTTTTCAACGACCCTTTGATGTAGTTTTGTAGTTTTAAACGTAGTCGAGTGGCTGTCCTCAGTCTACTCCTCGTACTTACACTTCAAAATATTTATCGTTTTGATTATCGATAGGTTTTTAATAATTTTATTTTTAGAAAATCAATATTTAAATGAGTTATCGAAGTGTTGGCAATGATTGAGTCGATTCTCATTTTAAACTCAACTCTGAATTTGATTTCAATTTAATTGAATTGTGAAATACTTTTGCAGTCATTTGTCGTGTGAAGAGGAGAGAGTGGATGAGGTAAAGTTGTTGATAAAGGCCGGGGCTCTCACTGATATACTCAATAAGGTCTGTTCCTAAATATATTTAAACCCGAATTAATTGTTATTTGAATTATAGGAGAAAAAGATTGCTTTCGATCTCTGTTTTAACGAATCATTGAAGCGTTCGCTCAATAAGTATAGCAAAGAATGCGAACAAACCTCTTGAGTATTGACTCCAATTGCGAACAATAATTAATTCAGTAAACGTTTAAAATGTTAATCGACTGGAAAGATATGACTTAGGATTTCCTCTCAAATGTTTCGCTTTTCATTACTTTTAATACCTTTTATTTGAATTATATTTTTGACAAAAGTTGAACTCAAAGTCATTAACGAATAAAATTTATTTTAAAAATTCCTAAATTCACAAAATTTGATATTTTTCGAGGTATAGAGTGGTCTGACATTCAATTATCAAAATTATAACAATTATTTTCCAAAAATTAATTCCATTGAAGACATTATTTTAATATTTTTACCCAAAATGTTATCCATTGAAGAAAATATGAAATCAATAAAAATTTTAAACAAATTCGAAGTCAAATACAGACAAGAGGTCAGACATCAGCACAAATAGTGACTTTCCCTTTTAGAGAACTGCGTCTTCTTTCTTGTTTTGTCTCGAATTTAGATATCTTTTGTTTTGCGAATCTTAAGAGCCGTTCGGAAGTAATTAGTTTATTAGTCAAGTCATTGATTCTGTCTTTCATGAGGTTTATGTCTGATTCGTGGACTCTTTCCATTTCATTAACCCTTTTGGTGAGCCTCTCGTAAGCGATCTCTAAGAAGTCATAATTACTTTGGGCTTCTTTGAGCTCAGAATTCAGTTTTCTGATTGTCTCCAAATCTTTGTTTTGTTTGATTTGATTCAATTGAATGTTGATCTGAGGATTGGTTTCATTATTATAAGTGTTTGTTATCTTCTGTTTATCACTGAATCCACTCAAACAGTGATTATTCAGATTCTCATTAATTGATATAATTTTAATTTTTTCGATATTATTCTCATATGAATTGGTTTTATTGTAATCTTTGATATTATTGTCGTCATCACTGTTTTTGATGGTTTTCCTCAATTGAATCAGTTCTTGTCGACAGCAGACTAGTTCGTGAGTCAGTTTGGATGCCTGTGCGCTAATGCTCTCCAACTCTAAGATCGATGCCTTCAACTTCTTGACGTCACTCAATGCAGAGTTTCTTTTGTTTTTATCAATTCTTTCATTTACTTCCAATTTGTTTATCCATTCGATTGTCTGTAAAAAAGTGATAATATTTTCAAATTAATTGATAACTTAAACAAAAGTTGTCTTAAGTTTGCAAACAAATAATTACAGTAATAAAAGAATTCATTCGAAAAGTTTGAAGACTAAGATCGGTTCCACAAGGTTTGCGACCCTAGGGGTATACAGGGGGGGTTTTGGTTTACACTCAAAAAGGGAGTGCAGGAGGCCAAAATATACATGGCCGTTTCCGTAACCTTTCAAGATGAGATACACAAAAAATAATTGTCTGAAATTCAGTTTTAATTACATTGAAAATAAAGTTTAAATATAGTCGAGTCACTAAACTATCGCCACCACCAAACTTGATAGACCCCCAAATTTTTTCCTTCCACCTTAGATGGAATTTTTCCCAAGCCACCAACCTTGGCGAACCCCGAAGAAGACTAATGAGTCTAAGAACAGTACCTTTCCATTAAAGATATGTATTTTCTATAAAATCATTTGAATGTCTAACAAATCATTAGTTACGCGAAAGTGGAGATGAGTTGTCTTATGTCACATACGGAAGAAGACAATCAAAACAAGCAATTCGTGTAATCGAATTCTCTCTCTCTCTCTCTCTCTCTCTCTCTCTCTCTCTCTCTCTCTTTTTTTTTTTTTTTTTTCTTCTTTCTTTCTCTTTCTCTCTGTTTCTTCACTTTATTGAAGTTTTTATAAGTTTTGAACGAATGTGAGAAAAATGTCGAATACTTTGCTTTAAATAAGTGAAATGATTGCTCGAAGTTTGATGACCTCATTGTATGGCAATTAAGACAAATATGAGTCGATATTGAATTCAATTAACAATCAGACAAACATTGGAAGTGTTTTCGTAATATTGTCGTCTGAAGATTCTGTGATAATCAACAGCTCTTTATTTTCTATCGAAAAACTATGGGAAACCATTGTATTCCTGATCAACTTTACTTCAACTGTATCAAACTTAAATTTTACATGTTCCTATTGGGTTGCACATTTTACAAAAGTTTCTTTTTGCTTTAGTGATTGAACACAATTATTTTTGTCTTGAAAATTTATTGAAATTAATTTGTGCTAGTAAATTTAAAATTTCCCCTGAAGAAGTTTCGAAAAAAAATTCATTTAAATAGATTTAAAAAAAACTTTGTTTTCAATTTATTCTTGAATCCAATTCTGAGAAGTTTTGCAAAAAAGTTGGGAAAGTTTTTCTGAATCTGGATATTGAGAAAAATATGAATCGATTGTTGAATTTGATTCTGAGCTGTCATATGGGCTGTCATTCGCTTGAAGTACGATTTGAAGAGATGTTATGCATTGAAATGATCGAAGCAACGTTTGACACCAATGTAATTGAAGAGGACATACAGGTATTTGAGAACATGTGAAATAAGAAGTTTTACATATGGAGTCAAACGAACACTTCCTAATACTCCCTGAATTGGATGCCAATCAATAGAAATGAATGAGAGATAGAAATACAAAAACATAACCAGTTTTTTGGCCGCAATTCTAAAGTGCGCTAAACTGCAAACACAACGATATAAAAGATTTTCATAAATATTCGATTCACAGTTCGCTCACAAAATCAATTGAATGCAATTGAATGCAATTGAATGCA
>JAQFXL010001085.1:0-14052 GCA_034693445.1 Edwardzetes edwardsi | reverse complement strand
ACTGAGTGGACGTGAGATTGGGTTCTATTGCTATGATTTGTTTCCTATGAATAGTTATGAGTTCTATCAATATGTATGTATATCAGGGTCAAATTATTTCCTAATTATGAGTTTGTTATAAAATTTAATTCAATTAATCAATAAATTCAAGTTAATAAATGAAATTTTTCTATGTTGATTCAAGTTTTAATTGTACAAGAATTTTTTTTGATCAAGTTCAATTGATTGGCAGACGTTTGTAAATGGATTCAAAGCAATGGTAAGTTTCTTGGAAGGTATTAATTTATCATGTTAAACTTGATAGGAGAATCATTAAATCATTTTCTGTGATAATTAACTTTTTTAGGGCAAAAACCAATTATTCCAGATAAAAATCTCTATGTTTATTCTAAGTATTCTATTTTCATCAACCAAGAACAAACATTGACCTCATCAAGTTAACCACATTTAGGAGTTACCCTTTCTATAGATCTGTGCAAACGATATGGTGTTGTTGTTAGGGGTCTGAAGAATATTCCGTTCGTATAGAATAAGTCGAATCCATTGCCGTTGTTGTAAATGACATCCTCTTCTGGTTTGAGGTCTTCCTCTCTTTCCAGTTCTTCGTAATTAATACTACTTCTTATTAATGGAACTAATGTTCCCTTTGACCTGACCTGAGTTGTAGTGGGCAGGGGTGTAGTCGTCAATACCTTCACTCTAGTCTTGTGTGTCATTTCGTCCGGAGTTGTGATAGAATTCAAATTATTTTCCTTTTCTTTGATTTTTGTTTGAATTGTTGGCCTAATAGTCGTCACAATGGGTTTAGCATTCATTTTTGATACCCTTTTGGTTATTCTCTTTGTTGTAGTTATCGTTGACTTCAGTTTGATTTCTGTTGTCTTCATTCTTGTGGTTAAAGTCGAAGAATATGTTTTTGAAGTGTTTTTTGAAGTGAGAAAAGTAGGTTTTGTTGTCTTAATGTAGGGGACAGTTGTTTTAGAGGTTGACTTTGGATCAGTACTCAAAGGTTTCAAAGTTGTATTTATGGTATTCTTCTGCAGTTTAGTGACGTCTGAGTTGATATCAGATTTGTCTTCGACTGAAACTTGAGTTGAATTTTTAGTTTTGAGATGTTTTTCAATGAATGTTGTGATGACTGAAGGCTTTCCTGTGCTCTGACTGACCCTTTCCGTAGTCTTTGTCTTAATTAGTGTAGAATTTGAGTGAAGTTCTTGTTTTGTCGAATCGGAGACCAGAAGAATATCTTTGGATTCTTTAGGGATTTGACTGTCTTTTCGAATACAACTGCATTTCGTATGGTTTTTAAACTTCAAAACTTCTATACTCCTATTTATTTGAATTGACCGTGATAAGTTCTCAATGAAATTTTGAAATTTTGTTTTTCATTACCTTTCAGTGATTTGGTCCTCAGTTTTAGTCAGAACATAGAATCCAATGTCAACCTCTTCTTCATCACTGGCCAGACATGAATGTCTTGGATTTGGACAACAGGCGAACTGATCGGAGCACCGGTAGAGTATTGTAGCTCTTGGAAGGTAGAGCTTGTCTTGAGTCTCGTTGATATAAACCACTGTAGGTTTGGGTGAATCGCACCGACCATTGATCGCGATCTCTATTAATGTGTTTTTCACTTTATTGTGGAGTAAAACAAATGAATCGATTTCTGATGCGTTCAAACAATTCACGAATTTTTGGCAAATATTTAGTAAATTAACGAAAATTACTGTAATTTTCAGAATTTTATTCATTTTTTAGAGAGTTTTAAGACTTTTAATAACTTTGAGAAACATTTGAAGAAAAAATTGTTTGTTTGGATTTCTCTGTCATTGAATGAGAGAAATGTCATTTCAGTCAAGTTATTGTTTTCAAAGTTAAGTTCAATGCCATTACTTTAATGGTTTTTTATTATTTTCCTTCAAAATTATCAATTTTTTTGATCTTTTCTTCGCAAATATTTGTAGTTTTTTTAGCATTGAGTAAAAAAATAATTATACAGTCTTTAGATTAATTGGTTGATTAATTTTGCCTTGATCATGTCTAGATTCAAAAATAATTTATATTGTTATTATTCAAGATCTTTCCAGCAAACTATTTTTAAAATAAGCTTGGTAAAATTTAAAGTTGGTTTTTTAGTTTAGCTTTTGATACTTCTTTTAATTTTAATTAAATGATAATTAAGTCAACTGTCCTTCAAATGAATAGCCGTTGCTATTGATTATAATAAGTGTTCGAAAAGAATAGACTAAATCCCATCTCAGGTGGAAAGACATAAGAAATGAATGTCTGGCCTTCAGTTTGATATCTAATTAAATTGAATTAAGAGAAAATCTAATTATGATTCTTGCAATTTATCAGAAAATTAGTTTTCACTGATGAAAGTTGTTTTTGAGGGGAAAGCCATAAGTTTTTTGCTATAAATTCTGATTCAAAACACTATTTTTAGTGAAATTTTCGTTAAACTCAACGAAAATTTCCGTCAATTTCTTCGATGAAATGTTTATAAAATTTATAAAAAAGTTTTTAATTTTATTTTTTATTCTGATTTTGATATTAAAGACAATTTTGGGGAACTGTATGAGCGCTCGGAGCTCATCCTCAGATGCCGATTGTTATCTTAATCATTTAGCGCGTGAAAATGTTATGAAAATGGGCATGGAAGGTGGCTGTGATTCACCAAGAGAACAGGTCGTATACCCAGATGATAATACCAAGATGTTTATGCCTAGAGGTATGATTGAATTTTGATTAAATTTTGAGTAATACTACGTTTAAGGATTGATAAAAATAAGGCTTAAAATATTCTATGCCTTAAATGCAGTGAAATATTATAAATTGACTTTAATTTTGCTAAACTTTATTTGACTTTTTGCTCATTCATTGTCTTTGATTAGGAACTCTTCTCTTCAGATGTAATGACCACTCGGGCTGTTGTCCACAGAAAGAGCACACCTGTCAGCCCATCGGCGAGGACGAGCTTAGGGTCGCCTTCTATACTATGGATTGTAATACTGGTGATAGTCGTCCCACACCTGAGTATGTGATGATGAAAAACCATACGAGATGTGGATGTCGTCCCCCAAAAGATGACATGTCGTTTGATCCGTCGCCTCAAAGATTACAAGACATGGTTTGTGGTGGAAGGGCTGGACAACAGCGTTCGGGCTATGGTCAGAGCCCGGGTTTTGGGCAAAGTTCGGGTAATGGACAGAGGTCTGGACTGGGCTATGGAAGTGGTCAGAATGGGGGTTATGGACAGAGCAATGGTTATGCCTCACAGTATGCTGGCTCTCAACAGAGTGGTATGTCGTCCCCGTGCGCTAACTCCATGTCCAGCCGACCACTCACTGATGGACAGGTGGTTCGTGGAACAATCAGACTGACAGTTGGGCCCAAAGGTTTCAGCATGCAAAATCAACAGCAGCAGCAACAACAACAGCCCTGTCCTTATGGTTGAAAATGAGCTTGTTCATGGCCAAAATGAACCTGTTGATAAACTTGTAACTTGAAATTTGATTTTTACATTAATTTTCACATAATTTACTTTTTTTTAAATCTTAATTTTTTGATACAATAATAAACTTGTTAACTTTCAAAGGGATTTAAATTTTAATCTGAGCAAGGTGAGATTATTAAAAAGTTCTCGTATTCAAGCATAAACATGGTACTTTAAAAGTTTCAATAGTTAAAAAGTTAATTTACAAGCTAAATACATCAATTTCTTTCCCATGTTCTTTCAAGCAAATTAACTTGGTGATTACCTAATTGAAATTAAAATTAATGACCTAGTTCAACAAAATCACTTAACCCTTCACCTGTCATCAAATTTGCACGTTATTTATGCCTATCATCGATGAAAAAACAGTTAATTTTTTGCCAAAACAATAGAGAAGTCTATTGTTGTTATCCATAAATAACGTCAAAAGCCATTGACATTCAGTGCAGTCGACTCCTCAGCTCTTCTGACACATTGAACGCCATATTTGTGATCGGCTTTCAGTTCAACTCAAATGACAACAAACATAACGTAATTACACATTAGCTTTGATATCACTGTGTATTTGATCCACTTATCAATCAGTTCTTCATCTCTTCAGTAGATAATGTGACCAATGATTGAGCCAATGACGAAGACATGTCTTCTAGTGATATGCGGGCATCCACTGAACCGTCGATGAGTTTACTCTTTGGCCACAAATTGTCTGATTATAATGTTTTGTCTCCAATGAAGAAGTGTTTATTATCTTCTTCTAAGTGACCACATCTTTAGCCGCTAATTAATAGCCATTTGGTTTCAATCGGTATTTGATTTCAAAGACTTATTTGTTTTCTTTTGATTTGATTTTTGGTTTTCAGTCAACAGTTGTTTGAATGAAAAGAGTTTTTAATTTCATTTTTGATTTGTTTTCACACCTTTTCAGTCAGTTTTCAAATTAATTACTCATTTATTGCTATGAATTTGAAATTTGAGACAATTTTTGATCAAAACATCGATTTTTTGTATCAAATGTTTGGGTTTTTCGCCATTAATGGAGTTCTAATCAAACTATTTGTCTCTTAATTCAGTTGTCGATCACTTGAACGGATCCGTCGACCACTGGAGCGATGGCCGCCTCAATGATCGACCAGCAGTCCAGTGGACAGACATCACTCCAGTGCGAAAACGATGGCAACTTCGCAGTCATCTGTTCCTTCTTTTATAAGTTCAGTGAATCGCTTGGAATCACTTATAATATGCAACACTTGAAAGACATGATTGAAGACAATAATAATCGTAAGTGGAACGCCACTTGAACTGTGGTTTCGGTGATGAGCAGAGGGAGGGCTGACAGTCCTTAAGTAATTGAAATGTAGTTTTTAGTGAAGACTTTCTGCTCATCACTGAAATTATTGATATTTTTGTCTAATTTTTTTTTTGGGGTTTCTCTCAAAGTAAGCGAAGAGTTGATTGAATTACACATAAAATTACTGCGAAAACGGCGTAAATATATAAATAAAGACCGATGGGAACGGGCTTTAGTCAAGTTCTGTGCCGAGTACTCGAATGTCGACTCCTGGGAACTCGAAAGATATGGCTATAAAAATAGTAAAATGTCCTTAAAATTGGAACTCTTGAAGGTATTGATCGTTGATTGAATTTTTTTGGTCAAATTCAGGGCAGTTTCTAACAATTTATAACATTTTTATGCATTTCCCTCCCTTTCCATAGCGTTTATTAGAGGCACAGTTCGACTACAACTCAAAGTTTAAGCTCGAAGTCAATGCCAACGACGCTGCGTCGCTACGATTGCTGCCCATTGGCCGAGACGTGAACGGCCACATGTATTGGTACCAATTGGACCCAGAGTTCAACTTCAGGATCTATAGGGAGGACTCTGATGACGACCAGTCCTGGAGTCTTGTAGTCCAGTAAATAAGAGTTATTTTTCGGGCAATTTCGGGAGTTTTCTCACGTTTTTTGTCTGTTTTTCAGAAATAAACTACAATTGGAAGCATTGATTGCCGACCTGTCGGCCAATAGTACCATAGAAGCGCTTAACAAAGAAGAGAACTCGTCTTTGAGTGATTCCAATGATGACAATAGTAATAGTAATCTCAAGAGTAAAGCCATTGATTTGAAAGCAACGGATGTATTGTCAGAAGACTTTAAGACAGAAGTAGATAATATTGAGTCCAAAGATGTAAAGATGTCTGAAGCAGACAATAAGACCCCTGAAGACGTTGTCAGAAATGAAGGGCTTTCTGAAGACAAGTGTAATGAAAGTTCAAAACAATTTGATCCGAATCTTAATATCAAAGAAGAGATTAAAACAGATCTGACCGCAGATGAAGACAATAATCATATTAAGTGTAATGAATCTGAATTTAAAGTCAATGAAAGTAATGGCAATAAATCTGTTGAAAGTGTTGACAATTGTGTGGAGAATAAGATAATTAATGACAAAGTTATGATCAAAGAGGAAGTGTCTAAAAAACAAATAGAAGATAATAATAGTCGACAAATAAATGGCGGAATCAAAGATGAATTCGATTCAAAGACAGATATTTGTGTCAATAGTTCTGTGAAATTATTTTCTGGAAGTGATGTGAAATCAAGTGAAAGACACGAACCAAATGTCGACAAATCTATTTTTGATGACAAACATTGTTTTGTGGACAAAATAAGTGTAAATATTGATAACCAGAAGAATAGAATCAAATCTGAAGACAGGACTGAATATGATTTTTGTACTAAAGATAAAGAAATCAATAATTTATTGAAGACTTCTTCAGCTGACTATCGGCTAGAATGTGATGTTAAGGATGTGATCGATGCGGTTGTGGACAGAGTCTGTGTGCAGACCAGTGGCCGTTCGCCGACCCCTCATCGGTCCAGACATGGCACTGGTGGACAGTCTGTGCTCACAGATCATACACTACTGTCTATTGAACAGACGGCCTCTGCTTTGTGTGACTTTTTAGTGGATGAAATCTGCAGAGAAACAGAGGATAATAATAGAACTGATGATAACTCTTGTAGTAGAACTTCCAGAGGAAGGGGTCGGCCACCATTAAGAGCCAGGGGTCGCGGAAGGGGCAGAGGTCGAGGCAGAGGCACATCACTGGTAGCGAAAGTGAATATTTATAATAAGAACACAAGAAGTAGAAGTGTTTCTGTGGAACTGTCCGAAGATAATGAGCCACCAGCTGTTGAACAGCCGCAGAAGAGGTGCAGTCGACGAATACAGGCCTTACAAGAGAAGAAAGCCATCGAAATGTCCGAAAAGGTCAGACAAGAACAGCAACGCATCGAACAAATAGCTAAAAAACGCGGTGCAGTTCTGTCTGCAAAGGGAAGGCCACTAACAGATGATGAGCTCTCGAATCAGAGCACTGCTAGAAAAAGAAGCAAAAGAGAAGTTGAGGTCTGGATCTCATGTCTTAAACAATGTTTTCGTTGATATTTTTGTTAATTTTAAGTTTCTGTCAGTTTTAGCAGAAATTTCTGTTTTTGAGTAGAAAATTACTGTAATTTTCTGTTAATTACTGACACTGTGCTGTCTCTTATCTCTTGTGTTCTCTTATAGAAGGGATGTCTTAATATTTCCTCTTCTTCTGTGAGAAACAACTGATGTTTGATTTCAAATGAATTGTGTTTTTGAGTGAAATTTGAATTATTATTAATGAAATGTTTATCTATTTTATTGACGATTAGAGCGAAGACGAAGAACAAGAAGAAGAGGAAGAAGAAGTAGAAGAGTCCGATTCTGAAGAAGATAATTCAAAACAACAACGAAAAAAAAGGCGCCGACGAAAGGGTTTAAAACCCGGCCAAAAGCCTTGGGAAGAATCAGATTCTTCTAATGAAGACGAGGATGAGTCGGAAGAGATTGAAGAGCACGACGATGAAGACGATGTCCTGAAGTTCACCTCTGATGAGGACGAGTTTGCCTGTGAAGAGCCTGAACCTGACGCCGAGCCCGTTGTGGTCAGACGCGCGCGAACTGTCCGCAAGAGTGAGAACAGAATAAAACTGGGTTTCAATTGGATTTATTGATTGTTATGTATTTATAGTCCGTTCCGACAGTTCTGATAGCAATGAGTCCAGTAGTGAGTCAGAGGTGGAGAATGACGACAAGCCCTGTGGCCGGTGCTGCAAATATGATCACCCAGAATGGGTCTGTCCTCTAAAGAGCTATAAATTTGTGGAATGAGTTCTGATTTTTCTCTATTGTTTTTCAATCCTTTAGATTCTATTATGCGATAAATGCGACGACGGCTTCCATACGGCATGCCTTAGGCCCCCACTTATGCTGATTCCCGACGGAGACTGGTTTTGTCCGCCCTGTGAACACGTGAGTGGTTTTGATGAATGTGTTGTTTGAATGGATTCTGAATTTTTCGGGGATTTTATTCTATAGAAAATGTTATGCGAAAGACTTAGTGAAGAGTTGTCCACACTTTCGGTGAATTTGGCAAAAAAGGAAAGGGAAGAACTCAGGAAACAGCGGCTTAAGTTCGTTGACATCAGTGTATCCAATATTCTGAAGAAACAAACTTCGAGTTCGAGAACTAATCGCCGAAAGGGTTCCACCGCTAGTAAAGAGAACGGCAGTGAAGTTGCCGACGAATTGTTGGCCATCGAAGATGGCGATGAACATAACCGGCTATTGGTTACTGAAAATGAAGACAATTCTGAGCAAAATTCGAAGAATAGGTCGAAATACAGTCGAAGTCGGAGAACAGGTAATGAAGACAATGACGGAGAAAACCATAACGAAGACGAGGACGAAGAGGAGAGCGGTGATGATGACGACATCGGAAGAGCTGTTTGGTCTGACGACGATGAAGATGAAGAAGAAGACAAATTCGTCGCCATTAAGTCGCGGAGGAATAGGAGCCGAAAGAATATTAATTACAAGTTTTCCGAATTCGACCAACTGATCAAATCGGCGATAGAACAGGACGTCGAGTATGAGTATGACGTGACGGCCACTGATGGGTCTGTGCCTAAGCTTGAGAGCAAAGGCAAAGATATGTCGAATATCATCGCTAGTAATACAGAAGAGTTGGACTTTAGTCTAATACCTGTCCCAAAACGAGAGGAATTACCGGTGATTACTGATCAGACTCTGTCCAAAAATGATGTCCAAACCGATGACAAACTTCAGAATAAGAATGTCGAAGTCAAGACCACTTCTGATGAAAAGCCTATCGTAGAAGAGATGGAAGTCAAGGACAATGAAGAGAAAGCAGATGAAAAACAAGAAGAAGACAACGAAGAAGATGACGAAGAATATAGCGACGAGAATGAGACCAAATCTAAGACAAATAAGAAGCGCCCGAATCGGCGGTCGAGTGCCAGCGCTCGCAAACGGCACAGAGGTTTGAATGACTTGTCCGACACCGAGGAAGAGGACAACGACTCTGATGAGGATTTCAAAGGCGAAGACTCGGCCACTGAAGTGGAGGAGGGATCCGATGATGAGTTTGTCGACGACGCCTCCACTCAGGACGATGAGGAGGTGTCCGATGAGTCTGATTATAAGTACAATAGAAGGCGTTCCGGTCGTAGTGCGGGTAAAGGCGGCGCTAAAGGAGGAAAGGGTCGGTCCAAAGGCGGTGGCGCTAAAAGTGGTGCTAAAAAAGGCTATCGAAGGGACGCTTTTGTGGTCAGTAGTGATGACTCGGATGACTACAAACCGGGCCGTTCATCGAAGGCCAAGAAGACCAGAGCCGCCACTCGAAAGCGGGTCAGTTATCGCGAAGAGACTACAACTGAAGAGGAATCAGAAGAAGAATATTATTGGAATTCAAGTAAAAATAAATCGAAGACTAAGAGTCACAGAAAGGGAAGTGACTCCTCTTCTGATGAGGAGTGGGGCGGAAGGAAAGCGGCAAAGGATAAGAAGTCAAAGAAGAACTCCTCAGATGATGAAGAAGAGGAGGACGAAGAAGAAGAGGATAATGATGATAAAGATGACAATGAAGAGGAAGAGAGTGAGGAGGAAGAGGTTCAGCCGAAACCTGGCCCTAAATCTTCAAAACCCGTGCTTTCAGTAGCTCTCAAAATGAAAGGTAAGCCCCGACTGTCGAAAGCCAGGGGTCTGTTGAACCTAAAGGAGGACTCAGATGACGACGAGAGTGAAGTAAAGACCAATAAGAATAAAAAGAAAGGAGTTCTGTCCGATTCGGACGAAGAGCGGGAACCGAAAGGCAATAAAAGTGCAGATAATGTGCGAACCGGTGATCAAAGTGTGGATACAATTAGTGGTAATAATAAAGAATCGGCGAATCAAATGTCTGATCAGAACTTCGATAGAAAATCAAAATCTATTGAGTCGTTAGAAAAAATGGTCACAAATTCGGGCCTCAGTTCCGAACTAACTGTAAAATCTCACAAAACACTCGACAATCTGTTGAACAGTTCAGAGCCGCCAAAGACGACAATAGTATCCCATCTGTTGTCCCAACAGTTGAATAGCTATCCATCTGCTCAGATGAAGACAACAGGCCTTCCATCGAATATGAATAGTAATAATAAACACCAAAATCTTTCACACAATTCAAGAGATAATTGTTTTAATGATAAGAATTCCAATCTATTGTCGAATAATCAGAACAATAATAGTATCGATGAATACTATTCAGTGTTGACACCAATGGAAGGCTACCCGTCGGGTCCGCCACCACTCAAACCTACTATTGTTGCCGACCCTTACGTACAGCAGTCGAGTCCGCCCCGAATACTGACGTTAGAGTCGACGCCTTCGACACCATATCCCAGACATCCGCACATGGATTACGTGATTGCAGGCCATCCAATGGCCGGCGGACTGCCTAAAGCCCACAATATCGATCCAAGAATGGAACGGCCTTTTATCGGACATCCTGTGCCTCCAAACGTTAGGCCAATGCCTCCATTCGCTGCACATCAGCCCAATCTTAGGCCAGAGTTGAGGCCAACTCATGGAGGACCACCTGTTCAAGGGTTCGGTGGTATTCCGCGTTCTCCATATGGCTTTCCACCAGTGCCTCCAACAGGCCATCCATACTATTCGCGACCTCCTGTAAGACCACACGAATCCGTTCCCTTCAATGCCGGTCCGCCACATCTGAGGCCACCGAATAGTAGTCCGATGGCAGGACCGCCGCGAACAACAGCTCCATCGGCGATAAGTTCCTCAATGACTGGACAGCCACCACCTGGTGCTGGTCCGCCGCCAAACTTCAGACCTGGACCTCACGGCTGGAGCCAAGCGGTACCCAGTCGTAGTCCGATTCCCGGCTATAACTTTGGTGCCGCACATCCACCGCATCCGTCGGCAGGCGGTCCGCCATATTATCCACCGCAGCCAATGGCGGCACATCCGCCACCACCTCATGTTGTGGGTCTACCACCCGGTTCTTACCCACCCGGACATTATCCACAAAATTACGGCTATTTCGGGCCCAATGCGGGCGCAGTGGCCTCTCCTAACGGCGCGTTTATGATTCAGAATCTACTACAACACAGACCGCCCGCACCGGAGGATACACCTCATCCGATACCAGGCGGTGCAGCGCCGACATCGACGGCAGCCTCGACGCCCACCACAACAGCATCGAATGCCGTAACCGCAGCTAATAACTCGTCGAATAGTTCGGGCAGTAGTGCGAGTGGTCCGCCCCCTCCCGCTCCTCCGCCCAGAGAGCTGAGGACAGGCGGCGGCAGCACTAATGACTCGTTTACTACTTATTGAAAGAATTCTAAGGTTTTTTGGACACAAATTTATATTCTGTGCGAAAAAATGTTTGTTTTGTTTTCAAATTCAAAGCAAAACTCGATTTTTATTGACTTTTGACAGAAATTTGAGGGAATTTTCAATAGGTTTGTAAATATTATACAAAAATACAATAGAAAAACGGCATTTCCTCACATTATTCTGTGCGCTTCTGCTTCACACGCATTTTGAAAGGCTTTCCCTTCCGTTTCGAAGGGTTTCCTATATTTTTTATTATTCGACTTTCGATAACAGATCTCACAAAACATTTCACAGCAAAAAACAGAAGAAATTTCCCATTTTTTCGGTCAAAATATGGCAACAAAATTGGAATTCATTTACAATTCAATCGATTATAAAGTTTTTCATTAGTTTTCTGTCGAAAATCATTACATAATTCAGTATTTCATCAGAAAATTGAAGAATAAATGTCTTTATTTATAAATCAAATGGTTTTTCAATACAATTATTTCTTTAATTAATCAAAAATTAATTGATTTTTAGGTTTTCGATAGTAATTAGTATTAAATTATTTGTTATTTATTTTTAACTGAAATTATTTCCCAAAAAACTATTTTTCACTTAATTTCAGTTTATTTTCAAACAATTTATTTGAAATTCAATTCTAATGTAAATAATAATTACATTAATTATTATTAATAATTATCACTATTATTGAGAAAATAGAAAACATTATTAAAGACAGAAATAAAAACTTATTTTAAAATAAAGTTTAATACAAAACAAAATATTGAATACATTTTTCATAAGAATTGTTACAAAAAATACATTTAAAGACAAAAATCAATTCATTTTTGATGAGAAAAATTGATTTCTGTTTCTATTCTTTACTTCATTTTCTCTTAAATTAATTATTAATTAATTGATAATAAAATTTGCATTAATTTATAGTAAATTGAGATTATATTTATTGAATGAACAAGCCAATTAAATTGTTGGGTGAGTTTCGCCGAACAAGATAATTGAAAACCACTAATACTAATATAGTATTAATAAGTAGCTTGGACCTTTTTTTCGTATTCTCTTAAATTAAGTGCTTGACATTTGACTCTGTGCTTAAATTCGGCTGATTTCTCATCCAGGAATGTTACGAATGTCCTGTAATGGCTTTCAGTCATATTTTCATCGAATACCAGGAACATATACCTGCGTTTGAAATCTGGCAAGTAATTGGTGTTAAATTGGAACTAGATCAATTTAAATTTATCAATTTGGTGCTCACCCCTTGAGTTGATGTCAAAAATTCTTTCTTCATTGGAAAATAGATTTAAATGCTTCTTGAGCCTTTCACAAAATCTATAAGTGGGCATGATCATTATTGCTGGATGTGTTGGGTCAGTGCAATAAAAGAATTCTTGCATATCTTCGAATGGGATGACAACATGTTTTTCACCATTTCGTGGCCATAAGGATGGAGTTCTAAGCACTTCAATGCTCGTGGAGTTTAGTTCAAATGCGCTTGGTATGCACTTATAAGTACCAATACATATACTGCTGGCCACGAACGAGTGCCTAGCTCCCTTATCATACTTAAACAGTTTTTCTTGCAGTTCACAAATTTTGTCATTCAATCTCTTTTCACATTGTCGTGACTTTTCCAACGTTGCATCTTGGCACTTTTGGTCGCTCTCTTTACTCTTGGTAAGTGCAGTGAATTTATCCCTCCACTCTTGGTCAATTTGAGCTGCGTTATCGCTGAAATCTTTGCATTTGATTAGTAGTTCGCTCTTTTGCGCCGATAATTTTGAGTTTTGCTCTTTTAAACCCGCTAAGTTTAATTGAACTTGCTTGATTTCATCCGATAGCTTGGTGTTTGCCTCATTCTTCTCATAGAACTGCCATTTCCACCTCTGAATTTCATCTCGTAACTTTATATTTTGGCCCTTCAATTCATTATATCTGAATAGATCTTGCTTGATTTTCTCTGTTAAATCGTCGCACTTCATTTCTAACTCCAGATCAACTATTCTGGGTGGATTTAAGATGTGTTTGCATGCTGCTTCATGCTTTCTTTCCCATTCTTGGCACTTGCCTTTTAACTCATCTCGGTCTCTTTTAAATTCACTTATCTCGCACTTTAGTAAGCTATTATCTTGCTTGAGCATTTCTATGCAGTTATGTTCTTCAGGCTTTCCATTTTTCAAGCCACAGGTCGAGCACAGGTTGTACTTACAGTCCTTGATATGAGCGGACAGTAATCCCATTTCAATCCCTTCCTGACATCCATTTGACTGGAAATCGCATTTAACCGTCAATTGACTGATATATAGGTTAGTCTTGAAGTCCGATATAAACACATATCCGGCGATAATAACCAGGTTCTCAGTTTTGGATCTTTTTCGCGTAAAATGAGCCTTACATTGAGGACAGCACTTATTGCCTTTAGCTATGACGTCGCTTAGACATCCCCTACAGAAGGAATGCCCGCATTCAGTGATCACTGCGTTATTAAATATGTTCAGACAAATACTGCATTCAAAGTGTTTGGCCTCTCTTACAGACAAATTAATGAAACGATCTTGATCGAAACCTGGCATCTTTCACAAATGTGGTCAGATGTGACAGGAACAATTAGAAATAATTCCAAATAAATTATTATTTAATTTCTAATCACAGAAATCTGTAATTTGATATTTCAATGGCGAGTCGTTTGCACTGAAAAGCATTTTAACAGTTATGTAGTTCACGATTAGAAATCCTATTTTAGAGAACGAAGTTCAAAATGTAAGCAAAACGAAAGGGTCTAGTTTCGTGAGAGCCAATCATAAGTCAGGACTCCAAGAATTCT